>JASKMD010000010.1:895957-898488 GCA_030144725.1 Haematococcus lacustris | reverse complement strand
GATCGCCTCTTTTCGCCTCTCGCACTTTTCGCAGCCTGCCGTTTCGCGTGGGTCGCGAGTTAGCGCCTCCCGTTAGCACAGCTAGCGTTTTCGCAGCACGAGCAGCCGGAGGAGCGTTGTTTCGCAGTTTTTGTTGCCAAGGCAGCAAGTCGCGAGTTCCAGCCTGCGGAGCAGCTAAACAGCAAGGAGCAGGAGCTGCGTTAAGGTGGTGTGGTCGTCTCTGTCTGTCAGCTCTCAGCCGCAGCCAGCCGCCAGCAGCCGCCAGCAGCCGCCAGCAGCCGCCAACGGCCGCCAGCAGCGCTTTTGCTCTTTTCGGTTTTCCGCTTCATAACGTCTGTCAGGTTGCGCCAGCCGCAGCCGTTTCTCTCAGGCGCCGCCACCTGAGCGCCTCATCCCAGCCGCCGCTACCTCGCAGCTGCCGCAGGTGTAACCGCTTTAACCGCCTCCAGCAGCCTTTCCAGCCGCAGGTCCTTTCCTGCTATCGTTGTGTGCAGCTGTTGTCGCTTCTTGTGAGAACCACAGCCAGCAGTTCGCGGGAGCCTACAGCGCTATCGGTTTCCTGAGGCGTCCGCCTTAACCGCTGCAGCTTCCGCCTAGCTGCCCTTCCCCCATCCTCTTCTCCTTCTCCCCCGCTTCCTCCTCCCCCCCGCGTACCTCGCCTTCTGCCGGCGCCTGTCGCGTCACTGCCAAGGAGACGACAACGGTCGGAGGCCCACCGCCGGGGTTTGCTCCACTGAAATCAGTGCGAGCCGGCGTACCTGAGAACCAAGCCTAGCCCCCGGGTCAATGGGGGAAGGCTGAGTTAAGTGCTCAACCAGTGCGCTTGACCCTTAGTTTGTGCCCGTCTCAAGCTCGCGTGTTGCCTGCGCCTGTGGCCCTCCAGGTTGCTTCGGCTTATCGCGTCATGGAGGCCAGCTGCAGATCGCAGCAGCTTGTGCCTGTCTTTCGGCACTTTGCGTGGTCCCGGGCCCCTCTCTTGTCCCGGGACCCATGCCCTCCCCTTTTTGAGCCCCTGGTCGGCGGGCCCATGGCATGGCTCATGCCAATCGGGCGCGTCGCCAGCAAGGAGCTGCTGCGGCTCCAACAGCTTAACCCCCTGCTGCCTGCCCCTTATGAAGATGCCTGGGCTCTCGCAGAGACTTGCAGCACAGCCCTGCTGGCTCACAAACAGCGGCATGGCAGTGCTGTTGCCTCCCTCTCCACCCTCCACTCTGCAGGCCACCCCCTCTACAGCTTGGTGGTCGTGCATGATGCAGCCAGCATGGAGGGAAGGGCCTTGGACTCCCAGTTCATCTCCCAGCCGTGGTTGGAGATGCCTCTCTTTGGCCGGAACGTGCGTGTGCCCGTGGAGCCCATGGACCATGGCCCCCCCCCAGGTGCAGTCAAGCTGGTCTTCCACCACCACTACCCCCTGGCGTCTAGGGAGGGTCTGGTAGAGGGGGTGCTCAAGGCAGTGGGGTACAAGGTCAGCCCGGCCCCAACAGCGGGCTTGCCGGAGGCCCTGGACCTGCACACAGCAGTCGTGCTTAGCGAGCGGCTGGGTGCCCATTCCCGCACAAGCAGTTTCCGGGGGGTCGCCTGGGGGTAACGGGGCCATAGTGGAGGCTGTCGTGGTGCCCCCTCTAGGGGACCCAAAGCTAGCCCTGCTGCCTGAGGTGTATGCCACTCCTACTGGCTGGGGCAAGCTGCAGATCCTGCAGCTGTGGGGGGACACACAGCCTCTGCTCGACCAAGGACCCCCCCCTGCTCAGGCCCCTGCCCAGCCACCAGGTGACCCCCCTGCTCAACCTCCCCCGCCTCCCCCTGCCCATCCTCCTCCCCAACCCCCTGCCCAGCCACCAGCCCAGCCTCCTGGTGGACCCCCCGTTCATCCTCCCCCGCCTCCCCCTGCTCAACCTCCCCCACCTCCCCTGCTCAACCCCCCCCACCACCCCCTGCCCAGCCACCAGGTGACCCACCTGCTCTTTCTCCCCCTCCACCCCCTGCCCAGCCCCATACCCAACCACCAGGTGACACCCTTGCTCAACCTCCCCCCCCTCCCCCTTTCCATCCTCCTCCTCAGCCCCCTGCCCAGCTCCCTTCCCAGCCACCTGATGACCCCCTTGCTCTACCTCCTCCACCCCCCCTTGCTCAACCTCCCCCACCACACCCTGCTCAGCCCCCTACCCAGTCACCAGGTGACCCCCCAGCTCTACCTCCCCCTCCCTCACCCTCACCCTCCCTCCCTCCCTCCCTCACCCTCCCTCACCCTCCCTCACCCTCCCTCACCCTCCCTCACCCTCCCTCAGCTGCTGCCGCCCCCCTCCAGCGCACCTCAGATGGGGGTGGCACAGCTGGGGATGAGGGGGCCCGGGTGGCGCAGGGCGCCCAGGTGGCCCAGAAGCGGCAGCAGCACAGCCCTACCTCCCGGGACCCTGACCCTGCCTCAGCTGCTACCGCCCCCCTCCACCGCACCTCAGATGGGGGTGGCACAGCTGGGGATGAGGGGGCCCGGGTGGCGCAGGGCGCCCAGGGTGCTCAGCAGCAGCAGA
>JASKMD010000010.1:883457-893457 GCA_030144725.1 Haematococcus lacustris | reverse complement strand
CCCCCCCTTGTTATTCCTCCCGCTGTCCATCCCGTGCCTCTTGAGGGGTCTGTTGCCACTGGCTCCCTTGCCGGTATTCCCCCATCAGCCTCTCCGCGCTCCCCGGGGCACTTGGGGTTGCTGGGCAAGGCCCTCTTGAAGGGCGCGGTGCTGGCCTCCAAGGGCAAGCTCGCTGCCCGTAAGCTGAGAGATGCCACAGCTAGGGGCCTAGCCGCAGCCGGGCAGTGGGTGGGTGGGGAACCTTCCGCCAGCTCTCCCTCCCTTGACCCCATGGACGCCGAGGCAGCGGCCCCCACCGCCTCTTGCCGCACGGAGGTCACGGGGCCTGGCGCAGTTGCCCATCTCCCAGCCCAGGAGCTTGGTCCCTCCACCGGGTTGGGCACCTTTTGCCTCTCGCACTTTTCGCAGCCTGCCGTTTCGCGTGGGTCGCGAGTTAGCGCCTCCCGTTAGCACAGCTAGCGTTTTCGCAGCAGGAGCAGCCGGAGGAGCGTTGTTTCGCAGTTTTTGTTGCTAAGGCAGCAAGTCGCGAGTTTCAGCCTGCGGAGCAGCTGAACAGCAAGGAGCAGGAGCTGCGTTAAGGTGGTGTGGTCGTCTCTGTCTGTCTGCTCTCAGCCGCAGCCAGCCGCCAGCAGCCGCCAGCAGCCGCCAGCAGCCGCCAACGGCCGCCAGCAGCGCTTTTGCTCTTTTCGGCTTTCCGCTTCATAACGTCTGTCAGGTTGCGCCAGCCGCAGCCGTTTCTCTCAGGCGCCGCCACCTGAGCGCCTCATCCCAGCCGCCGCTACCTCGCAGCTGCCGCAGGTGTAACCGCTTTAACCGCCTCCAGCAGCCTTTCCACCCTAACCCTAACCCTAACCCATCGTTGTGTGCAGCTGCTGTCGCTTCTTGTGCGAACCACAGCCAGCAGTTCGCGGGAGCCTACAGCGCTATCGGTTTCCTGAGGCGTCCGCCTTAACCGCTGCAGCCTCCGCCCAGCTGCCCTTCCCCCACCCTCTTCTCCTTCTCCCCCCCTTCCTCCTCCCCCCCGCGTGCCTCGCCTTCTGCCGGCGCCTGTCGCGTCACTGCCAAGGAGACGACAACGGTCGGAGGCCCACCGCCGGGGTTTGCTCCACTGAATTCAGTGCGAGCCGGCGTACCTGAGAACCAAGCCTAGCCCCCGGGTCAATGGGGGAAGGCTGAGTTAAGTGCTCAACCAGTGCGCTTGACCCTTAGTTTGTGCCCGTCTCAAGCTCGCGTGTTGCCTGCGCCTGTGGCCCTCCAGGTTGCTTCGGCTTATCGCGTCATGGAGGCCAGCTGCAGATCGCAGCAGCTTGTGCCTGTCTTTCGGCACTTTGCGTGGTCCCGGGCCCCTCTCTTGTCCCGGGACCCATGCCCTCCCCTTTTTGAGCCCCTGGTCGGCGGGCCCATGACATGGCTCATGCCAATCGGGCGCGTCGCCAGCAAGGAGCTGCTGCGGCTCCAACAGCTTAACCCCCTGCTGCCTGCCCCTTATGAAGATGCCTGGGCTCTCGCAGAGACTTGCAGCACAGCCCTGCTGGCTCACAAACAGCGGCATGGCAGTGCTGTTGCCTCCCTCTCCACCCTCCACTCTGCAGGCCACCCCCTCTACAGCTTGGTGGTCGTGCATGATGCAGCCAGCATGGAGGGAAGGGCCTTGGACTCCCAGTTCATCTCCCAGCCGTGGTTGGAGATGCCTCTCTTTGGCCGGAACGTGCGTGTGCCCGTGGAGCCCATGGACCATGGCCCCCCCCCAGGTGCAGTCAAGCTGGTCTTCCACCACCACTACCCCCTGGCGTCTAGGGAGGGTCTGGTAGAGGGGGTGCTCAAGGCAGTGGGGTACAAGGTCAGCCCGGCCCCAACAGCGGGCTTGCCGGAGGCCCTGGACCTGCACACAGCAGTCGTGCTTAGCGAGCGGCTGGGTGCCCATTCCCGCACAAGCAGTTTCTGGGGGTCGCCTGGGGGTAACGGGGCCATAGTGGAGGCTGTCGTGGTGCCCCCTCTAGGGGACCCAAAGCTAGCCCTGCTGCCTGAGGTGTATGCCACTCCTACTGGCTGGGGCAAGCTGCAGATCCTGCAGCTGTGGGGGGACACACAGCCTCTGCTCGACCAAGGACCCCCCCCTGCTCAGGCCCCTGCCCAGCCACCAGGTGACCCCCCTGCTCAACCTCCCCCGCCTCCCCCTGCCCATCCTCCTCCCCAACCCCCTGCCCAGCCACCAGCCCAGCCTCCTGGTGGACCCCCCGTTCATCCTCCCCCGCCTCCCCCTGCTCAACCCCCCCCCACCACCCCCTGCCCAGCCACCAGGTGACCCACCTGCTCTTTCTCCCCCTCCACCCCCTGCCCAGCCCCATACCCAACCACCAGGTGACACCCTTGCTCAACCTCCCCCCCCTCCCCCTTTCCATCCTCCTCCTCAGCCCCCTGCCCAGCTCCCTTCCCAGCCACCTGATGACCCCCTTGCTCTACCTCCTCCACCCCCCCTTGCTCAACCTCCCCCACCACACCCTGCTCAGCCCCCTACCCAGTCACCAGGTGACCCCCCAGCTCTACCTCCCCCTCCCTCACCCTCACCCTCCCTCCCTCCCTCCCTCACCCTCCCTCACCCTCCCTCACCCTCCCTCACCCTCCCTCACCCTCCCTCAGCTGCTGCCGCCCCCCTCCAGCGCACCTCAGATGGGGGTGGCACAGCTGGGGATGAGGGGGCCCGGGTGGCGCAGGGCGCCCAGGTGGCCCAGAAGCGGCAGCAGCACAGCCCTACCTCCCGGGACCCTGACCCTGCCTCAGCTGCTACCGCCCCCCTCCACCGCACCTCAGATGGGGGTGGCACAGCTGGGGATGAGGGGGCCCGGGTGGCGCAGGGCGCCCAGGGTGCTCAGCAGCAGCAGACGCTGCATAGCCCTACCTCCCGGGGCCCTCACCCTGCCTCAGCTGCTGCCGCCCCCCTCCAGCGCACCTCAGTTGGGGGTGGCACGGCTGGGGATGAGGGGGCCCGGGTGGCGCAGGGCGCCCAGGTGGCCCAGCAGCGGCAGCAGCACAGCCCTACCTCCCGGGACCCTGACCCTGCCTCAGCTGCTGCCGCCCCCCTCCAGCGCACCTCAGATGGGGGTGGCACAGCTAGGGATGAGGGGGCCCGGGTGGCGCAGGGCGCCCAGGGTGCTCAGCAGCAGCAGACGCTGCATAGCCCTACCTCCCGGGGCCCTCACCCTGCCTCAGCTGCTGCCGCCCCCCTCCAGCGCACCTCAGTTGGGGGTGGCACGGCTGGGGATGAGGGGGCCCGGGTGGCGCAGGGCGCCCAGGGTGCTCAGCAGCAGCAGACGCTGCATAGCCGTACCTCCCGGGGCCCTCACCCTGCCTCAGCTGCTGCCGCCCCCCTCCAGCGCACCTCAGTTGGGGGTGGCACGGCTGGGGATGAGGGGGCCCGGGTGGCGCAGGGCGCCCAGGTGGCCCAGCAGCGGCAGCAGCACAGCCGTACCTCCCGGGACCCTGACCCTGCCTCAGCTGTTGCCGGCCCCCTCCAGCGCACCTCAGATGGGGGTGGCACAGCTGGGGATGAGGGGGCCCGGGTGGCGCAGGGCGCCCAGGGTGCTCAGCAGCAGCAGACGCTGCATAGCCCTACCTCCCGGGGCCCTCACCCTGCCTCAGCTGCTGCCGCCCCCCTCCAGCGCACCTCAGTTGGGGGTGACACGGCTGGGGATGAGGGGGCCCGGGTGGCGCAGGGCCCCCAGGTGGCCCAGCAGCGGCAGCAGCACAGCCGTACCTCCCGGGACCCTGACCCTGCCTCAGCTGCTGCCGCCCCCCTCCAGCGCACCTCAGATGGGGGTGGCACAGCTGGGGATGAGGGGGCCCGGGTGGCGCAGGGCGCCCAGGTGGCCCAGCAGCAGCAGCAGCAGCACAGCCCTGGGTTGGGAGCGGGGGCGGGGAAAGAGGCTATAGCGGGGGCAGGGGATGATTCAGGGGCTAGAGGGCCAGGGCTCAAGGGTCTCGGGATCCACCCGTCTGCTCCGCCCCGTGGAAGGCCTTCCCGGTTCGATAGCTCTTGGGGCCCAGCTACAGCAGAGCTTTCTGGGGCGACTCCGTGGCTGGGCCCGTCCTGGGCTGCCCGGGTGTGCTCAAGGGGTGAGTCAGCGCAGCCGGGGGAGAAGGAGGCGCATGGTCTGTCGCCGAGCAGCCCAGCCGCCCCCTCCACTGGTCAGGGGCCCGCGAGTCGGCCTTTCCAGCTTGGCGGTGCAGCAGCTCCTACACGAGGCAGGAGGTCCCTTCTTCCCCGCATGGACATGACCAACTCCACCGGAGGTAAGTCGGGGGATGTGGGGGGCAAGGCTCTAGCCGTCGTGTTCTCCGCCGCTAGCAGGGCCCTCCGAGCCGGTAGGAGCACCCTTGTCCCTCAGCCGGAGCTGCTATCAGCTCTCCTCCCCTCCCCCTCAGCCTCACCCGCTTCTACCCAAGACGAGGCCTCTCGGTCCGACTGCGGAGGGGCACAGTCGCTGGACGGCAGGGCTATCACAGCTAGTCAGCCCCAGGCTGCCGCCACACCTCACCAGCGCACCTCAGCAGGGGGTGGCACTGCTGGCACAGAGGGGGCGAGGTTGGTGCCTGTAGCGCAGCAGCAACAGCAACAGCAGCAGCAGCAGCGGCAACAGCACCGGCAACAGCAGCAGCAGCAGCAGCAGCACCAGCAGCAGCAGCACCAGCAGCAGCAGCGGGCTGGGGCTGGGGCTGGGGCTGGGGCTGGGGCTGGGGCTGGGGCTGGGGCTGGGGCTGGGGCTGGGGCTGGGGCTGGGGCTGGGGCTGGGGCTGGGGCTGGGGCTGGGGCTGGGGCTGGGGCTGGGGCTGGGGCTGGGGCTGGGGCTGGGGCTGGGGCTGGGGCTGGGGCTGGGGCTGGGGCTGGGGCTGGGGCTGGGGCTGGGGCTGGGGCTGGGGCTGGGGCTGGGGCTGGGGCTGGGGCTGGGGCTGGGGCTGGGGCTGGGGCTGGGGCTGGGGCTGGGGCTGGGGCTGGGGCTGGGGCTGGGGCTGGGGCTGGGGCTGGGGCTGGGGCTGGGGCTGGGGCTGGGGCTGGGGCTGGGGCTGGGGCTGGGGCTGGGGCTGGGGCTGGGGCTGGGGCTGGGGCTGGGGCTGGGGCTGGGGCTGGGGCTGGGGCTGGGGCTGGGGCTGGGGCTGGGGCTGGGGCTGGGGCTGGGGCTGGGGCTGGGGCTGGGGCTGGGGCTGGGGCTGGGGCTGGGGCTGGGGCTGGGGCTGGGGCTGGGGCTGGGGCTGGGGCTGGGGCTGGGGCTGGGGCTGGGGCTGGGGCTGGGGCTGGGGCTGGGGCTGGGGCTGGGGCTGGGGCTGGGGCTGGGGCTGGGGCTGGGGCCGTGCCTTCTCCGATGGTTTTGGATCGCCCACGCCTTACCCGACCCGTGCTCTCTACCCTCTTTCCAACGCCCACCACCTTCCAGCCCAGCGCCCAGGGGGCTTTTGTGTCTCGAGCGTATGCGCCTTGCTCTGTCCCACCACGAGGGGTGCATCTCCCCCACATCCCTCTTCCCCACCAGCAGCTCTCTGCCCCCCAGAACCCCCCTTGGGCCGCCCCTCCCCCCCTTGTTATTCCTCCCGCTGTCCATCCCGTGCCTCTTGAGGGGTCTGTTGCCACTGGCTCCCTTGCCGGTATTCCCCCATCAGCCTCTCCGCGCTCCCCGGGGCACTTGGGGTTGCTGGGCAAGGCCCTCTTGAAGGGCGCGGTGCTGGCCTCCAAGGGCAAGCTCGCTGCCCGTAAGCTGAGAGATGCCACAGCTAGGGGCCTAGCCGCAGCCGGGCAGTGGGTGGGTGGGGAACCTTCCGCCAGCTCTCCCTCCCTTGACCCCATGGACGCCGAGGCAGCGGCCCCCACCGCCTCTTGCCGCACGGAGGTCACGGGGCCTGGCGCAGTTGCCCATCTCCCAGCCCAGGAGCTTGGTCCCTCCACCGGGTTGGGCACCTTTTGCCTCTCGCACTTTTCGCAGCCTGCCGTTTCGCGTGGGTCGCGAGTTAGCGCCTCCCGTTAGCACAGCTAGCGTTTTCGCAGCAGGAGCAGCCGGAGGAGCGTTGTTTCGCAGTTTTTGTTGCTAAGGCAGCAAGTCGCGAGTTTCAGCCTGCGGAGCAGCTAAACAGCAAGGAGCAGGAGCTGCGTTAAGGTGGTGTGGTCGTCTCTGTCTGTCTGCTCTCAGCCGCAGCCAGCCGCCAGCAGCCGCCAGCAGCCGCCAGCAGCCGCCAACGGCCGCCAGCAGCGCTTTTGCTCTTTTCGGCTTTCCGCTTCATAACGTCTGTCAGGTTGCGCCAGCCGCAGCCGTTTCTCTCAGGCGCCGCCACCTGAGCGCCTCATCCCAGCCGCCGCTACCTCGCAGCTGCCGCAGGTGTAACCGCTCCAACCGCCTCCAGCAGCCTTTCCAGCCGCAGGTCCTTCCCTGCTATCGCTGTGTGCAGCTGCTGTCGCTTCTTGTGCGAACCACAGCCAGCAGTTCGCGGGAGCCTACAGCGCTATCGGTTTCCTGAGGCAACCGCCTTAACCGCTGCAGCTTCCGCCCAGCTGCCCTTCCCCCACCCTCTTCTCCTTCTCCCCCCCTTCCTCCTCCCCCCCGCGTGCCTCGCCTTCTGCCGGCGCCTGTCGCGTCACTGCCAAGGAGACGACAACGGTCGGAGGCCCACCGCCGGGGTTTGCTCCACTGAATTCAGTGCGAGCCGGCGTACCTGAGAACCAAGCCTAGCCCCCGGGTCAATGGGGGAAGGCTGAGTTAAGTGCTCAACCAGTGCGCTTGACCCTTAGTTTGTGCCCGTCTCAAGCTCGCGTGTTGCCTGCGCCTGTGGCCCTCCAGGTTGCTTCGGCTTATCGCGTCATGGAGGCCAGCTGCAGATCGCAGCAGCTTGTGCCTGTCTTTCGGCACTTTGCGTGGTCCCGGGCCCCTCTCTTGTCCCGGGACCCATGCCCTCCCCTTTTTGAGCCCCTGGTCGGCGGGCCCATGGCATGGCTCATGCCAATCGGGCGCGTCGCCAGCAAGGAGCTGCTGCGGCTCCAACAGCTTAACCCCCTGCTGCCTGCCCCTTATGAAGATGCCTGGGCTCTCGCAGAGACTTGCAGCACAGCCCTGCTGGCTCACAAACAGCGGCATGGCAGTGCTGTTGCCTCCCTCTCCACCCTCCACTCTGCAGGCCACCCCCTCTACAGCTTGGTGGTCGTGCATGATGCAGCCAGCATGGAGGGAAGGGCCTTGGACTCCCAGTTCATCTCCCAGCCGTGGTTGGAGATGCCTCTCTTTGGCCGGAACGTGCGTGTGCCCGTGGAGCCCATGGACCATGGCCCCCCCCCAGGTGCAGTCAAGCTGGTCTTCCACCACCACTACCCCCTGGCGTCTAGGGAGGGTCTGGTAGAGGGGGTGCTCAAGGCAGTGGGGTACAAGGTCAGCCCGGCCCCAACAGCGGGCTTGCCGGAGGCCCTGGACCTGCACACAGCAGTCGTGCTTAGCGAGCGGCTGGGTGCCCATTCCCGCACAAGCAGTTTCTGGGGGTCGCCTGGGGGTAACGGGGCCATAGTGGAGGCTGTCGTGGTGCCCCCTCTAGGGGACCCAAAGCTAGCCCTGCTGCCTGAGGTGTATGCCACTCCTACTGGCTGGGGCAAGCTGCAGATCCTGCAGCTGTGGGGGGACACACAGCCTCTGCTCGACCAAGGACCCCCCCCTGCTCAGGCCCCTGCCCAGCCACCAGGTGACCCCCCTGCTCAACCTCCCCCGCCTCCCCCTGCCCATCCTCCTCCCCAACCCCCTGCCCAGCCACCAGCCCAGCCTCCTGGTGGACCCCCCGTTCATCCTCCCCCGCCTCCCCCTGCTCAACCTCCCCCACCTCCCCCTGCTCAACCCCCCCCACCACCCCCTGCCCAGCCACCAGGTGACCCACCTGCTCTTTCTCCCCCTCCACCCCCTGCCCAGCCCCATACCCAACCACCAGGTGACACCCTTGCTCAACCTCCCCCCCCTCCCCCTTTCCATCCTCCTCCTCAGCCCCCTGCCCAGCTCCCTTCCCAGCCACCTGATGACCCCCTTGCTCTACCTCCTCCACCCCCCCTTGCTCAACCTCCCCCACCACACCCTGCTCAGCCCCCTACCCAGTCACCAGGTGACCCCCCAGCTCTACCTCCCCCTCCCTCACCCTCACCCTCCCTCCCTCCCTCCCTCACCCTCCCTCACCCTCCCTCACCCTCCCTCACCCTCCCTCACCCTCCCTCAGCTGCTGCCGCCCCCCTCCAGCGCACCTCAGATGGGGGTGGCACAGCTGGGGATGAGGGGGCCCGGGTGGCGCAGGGCGCCCAGGTGGCCCAGCAGCGGCAGCAGCACAGCCCTACCTCCCGGGACCCTGACCCTGCCTCAGCTGCTGCCGCCCCCCTCCAGCGCACCTCAGATGGGGGTGGCACAGCTGGGGATGAGGGGGCCCGGGTGGCGCAGGGCGCCCAGGGTGCTCAGCAGCAGCAGACGCTGCATAGCCCTACCTCCCGGGGCCCTCACCCTGCCTCAGCTGCTGCCGCCCCCCTCCAGCGCACCTCAGTTGGGGGTGGCACGGCTGGGGATGAGGGGGCCCGGGTGGCGCAGGGCGCCCAGGTGGCCCAGCAGCGGCAGCAGCACAGCCCTACCTCCCGGGACCCTGACCCTGCCTCAGCTGCTGCCGCCCCCCTCCAGCGCACCTCAGATGGGGGTGGCACAGCTAGGGATGAGGGGGCCCGGGTGGCGCAGGGCGCCCAGGGTGCTCAGCAGCAGCAGACGCTGCATAGCCCTACCTCCCGGGGCCCTCACCCTGCCTCAGCTGCTGCCGCCCCCCTCCAGCGCACCTCAGTTGGGGGTGGCACGGCTGGGGATGAGGGGGCCCGGGTGGCGCAGGGCGCCCAGGGTGCTCAGCAGCAGCAGACGCTGCATAGCCCTACCTCCCGGGGCCCTCACCCTGCCTCAGCTGCTGCCGCCCCCCTCCAGCGCACCTCAGTTGGGGGTGACACGGCTGGGGATGAGGGGGCCCGGGTGGCGCAGGGCCCCCAGGTGGCCCAGCAGCGGCAGCAGCACAGCCGTACCTCCCGGGACCCTGACCCTGCCTCAGCTGCTGCCGCCCCCCTCCAGCGCACCTCAGATGGGGGTGGCACAGCTGGGGATGAGGGGGCCCGGGTGGCGCAGGGCGCCCAGGTGGCCCAGCAGCAGCAGCAGCAGCACAGCCCTGGGTTGGGAGCGGGGGCGGGGAAAGAGGCTATAGCGGGGGCAGGGGATGATTCAGGGGCTAGAGGGCCAGGGCTCAAGGGTCTCGGGATCCACCCGTCTGCTCCGCCCCGTGGAAGGCCTTCCCGGTTCGATAGCTCTTGGGGCCCAGCTACAGCAGAGCTTTCTGGGGCGACTCCGTGGCTGGGCCCGTCCTGGGCTGCCCGGGTGTGCTCAAGGGGTGAGTCAGCGCAGCCGGGGGAGAAGGAGGCGCATGGTCTGTCGCCGAGCAGCCCAGCCGCCCCCTCCACTGGTCAGGGGCCCGCGAGTCGGCCTTTCCAGCTTGGCGGTGCAGCAGCTCCTACACGAGGCAGGAGGTCCCTTCTTCCCCGCATGGACATGACCAACTCCACCGGAGGTAAGTCGGGGGATGTGGGGGGCAAGGCTCTAGCCGTCGTGTTCTCCGCCGCTAGCAGGGCCCTCCGAGCCGGTAGGAGCACCCTTGTCCCTCAGCCGGAGCTGCTATCCGCTCTCCTCCCCTCCCCCTCAGCCTCTCCCGCTTCTACCCAAGACGAGGCCTCTCGGTCCGACTGCGGAGGGGCACAGTCGCTGGACGGCAGGGCTATCACAGCTAGTCAGCTCCAGGCTGCCGCCACACCTCACCAGCGCACCTCAGCAGGGGGTGGCACTGCTGGCACAGAGGGGGCGAGGTTGGTGCCTGTAGCGCAGCAGCAACAGCAACAGCAGCAGCAGCAGCGGCAACAGCACCGGCAACAGCAGCAGCAGCAGCAGCAGCACCAGCAGCACCAGCACCAGCAGCAGCAGCA
>JASKMD010000010.1:834992-882957 GCA_030144725.1 Haematococcus lacustris | reverse complement strand
ATGTCTACAGTACTGTAGGTGTCTACAGTACTGTGGATGTCTACAGTACTGTAGGTGTCTACAGTACTGTGGATGTCTACAGTACTGTAGGTGTCTACAGTACTGTAGATGTCTACAGTACTGTAGATGTCTACAGTACTGTAGATGTCTACAGTACTGTAGGTGTCTACAGTACTGTAGATGTCTACAGTACTGTAGGTGTCTACAGTACTGTAGATGTCTACAGTACTGTAGGTGTCTACAGTACTGTAGGTGTCTACAGTACTGTAGATGTCTACAGTACTGTAGGTGTCTACAGTACTGTAGATGTCTACAGTACTGTAGGTGTCTACAGTACTGTAGATGTCTACAGTACTGTAGGTGTCTACAGTACTGTAGATGTCTACAGTACTGTAGGTGTCTACAGTACTGTAGATGTCTACAGTACTGTAGATGTCTACAGTACTGTAGGTGTCTACAGTACTGTAGGTGTCTACAGTACTGTAGATGTCTACAGTACTGTAGGTGTCTACAGTACTGTAGATGTCTACAGTACTGTAGGTGTCTACAGTACTGTAGATGTCTACAGTACTGTAGGTGTCTACAGTACTGTAGATGTCTACAGTACTGTAGATGTCTACAGTACTGTAGGTGTCTACAGTACTGTAGGTGTCTACAGTACTGTAGGTGTCTACAGTACTGTAGATGTCTACAGTACTGTAGATGTCTACAGTACGGTAGGTGTCTACAGTACTGTAGGTGTCTACAGTACTGTAGGTGTCTACAGTACTGTAGATGTCTACAGTACTGTAGGGGTCTACAGTACTGTAGGTGTCTACAGTACTGTAGGTGTCTACAGTACTGTAGGTGTCTACAGTACTGTAGATGTCTACAGTACTGTAGGTGCCTTCCCCCCATGCATCCTTAACCCCCATGCCCCCTTCGCCCCCATGCAGGAACAACTCAATGTAGCCCAAGCTCGTTTGCTACCCCGACAGTGCTATGCAAATGCGCTGACAACAAAGCGTGCCTATGTTGCCGAGCCCAGCATTATTCAGCCTCTAGGGTTAGGTATCGACCCTGAGACCAGCCCTTGCAAGAGTCAGAGCCCTTGCCCATACCATGCATGCAGTGATTGGCAGGAGCACAAGTGGTGATGTAATGATGTAGGCTAAGAGTCATGATGTAATGATGTGAGGTTAGATGTAATGATGGATGGTTGAGGGCCAACCGCAAACAACTTTTGAGGCAACCTCTGCCGCACTCGATATTACACGGGAGGGTGCGGTGCACGAGGTTGTTGTGATTGCGGGGCATCATCAACATCCACAGCTTTGCGGGAGCTTGCAAGCCGAGGTACCCAGTACAACCGACAGAACGGACCTAGCTTGCGATAGAGACGGGCCCCGGCCTTAGACCTTACACATATGTATGTAGCTCCCTATGGCGACCTTATTGCGTGGACACAACTTTCGGCACAAATACCCATATCGAGCTTGCGGGCCTGCGCTTCGACGCCTCTCACTAGTTATAGCACGCAGAGGCTGACGGTGCAATCGCGGTAGCAAATGGTGGTTTGAATGTGGAGAACAGCATGGTACCCTATTTACAAGAGGCCTTGTCAAATCTGACCTACAGTACTGTAGATGTCTACAGTACTGTAGACATCTACAGTACTGTAGGTGTCTACAGTACTGTAGACATCTACAGTACTGTAGACATCTACAGTACTGTAGGTACCTACACTCCAACTGCTCACATACTCAGAATTTCAACAAGCTTCAAGTGGCGTTGGAGTCGCAAGGACAATCCGAGGCGAACCGCATCAAAAAACTACCCCCTAGGATGACGAATATCCGCACTAATTTGCCTGTGTGTTGTGATGGGTTGACAACTCTCCATACTGCCTTGTCTTTCTGACGTGCGATGTCCAGTCGATGTGCGCTATCATGTGCGCTTGTAATGGGTTAACATCTCTCTATAATGTCAAGTCCTAGAACCGCTAAAAAACCGCTTCTTGCCAGCCAGTATTGGTCATAGCCAGCCAGTACTGGTCACAGCCAGTCAGCCAGTACTGGTCACAGCTAGCCAGCCAGCCAGTACTGGTCACAGCCAGCCAGTACTGGTCACAGCCAGCCAGCCAGTACTGGTCACAGCCAGCCAGCCAGTACTGGTCACAGCCAGCCAGCCAGGTGTCTAATGTGTGTCATGCATTGCATTCACTGGGTACAGTAGTGCATTGTATGTACGATGACACTGTGTCACTTTTCAGGGGTTGGAGCATGGACGAGTACCTTCATTACATCAGGGTCGCTGGAGGAGGGCATTGACATAGGGCAACCAACACATGAGATTGTGGAGGGTGTTGGGTGACGCTACATAGCTTGATGATTGTGCGGCACTCTGGACTATGTAACTTTGTGATAACAAGGAGTGGGTCATAGCATATGCATGTGGTTATAGCATGTTGTACTCATGGTGATATGTACTCTGTATACCTTGCAACATCTGTAGCTCAGTATCACGTGTAAGTACATCCAACGGCTTTAGCCTTGTAACGTGTAATAATCTCCAACTTGGCAACCGTTACCGAGCAAGCCCCTTCCTTCAGCCCTTCACCCAGCCCTTCAACACTTGAGGGGATCACACAATCCCTTTACATTACGGGAGAAGTAAGAATTTTTATTTTCCCGTAAATATCAGCCATTTTCCAACCCATTCTTACTTGTGTCCGCCCTAGCAGCACTATCTGTAACAATCCGCCCTATCTAGCACAAGCCCCCTAACTAGCCCAAGCCCCCTATCTAGCACAAGCCCCCTATCTGAAACAATCCGCCCTATCCTATCAATGCAGCCAGTAACTTCATCTTTGCGGCCTTGCTGGCTGCCTCACTAGCCCTGAACTCTTCAAAGCCTTGGGCTATCCCTGGATCAATGGCTCCAGCCGCATGTGCAGCTGGATGCCAAGCGGACTGCCAAGTGCCGGGTGCGGGACCCCATGATGCCGTATGTCCCGGGTACCAAACGCCTGGCCAGCTGCCAGGTCCTGGGGTGGGAGGGGGGCCTCCGTACGCAGCCGGTGCCGCTGCCGCATGCCCGCTCACAGGCCAGCTGCCAGGTCCTGGGGTGGGAGGGGGGCCTCCGTACGCAGCCGGTGCCGCTGCCGCATGCCCGCTCATAGGCCAGCTGCCAGGTCCTGGGGTGGGAGGTGGGCCTCCGTACGCAGCCGGTGCCGCTGCCGCATGCCCGCTCATAGGCCAGCTGCCAGGTCCTGGGGTGCGCCGGTGACGCTGCCGCATGCCCGCTCATAGGCCAGCTGCCAGGTCCGGGGGGGAGGTGGGCCTCCGTACCAGCCGGTGCCGCTGCCGCATGCCCGCTCATAGGCCAGCTGCCAGGTCCTGGGGTGGGAGGTGGGCCTCCGTACGCAGCCGGTGCCGCTGCCGCATGCCCGCTCATAGGCCAGCTGCCAGGTCCTGGGGTGGGAGGTGGGCCTCCGTACGCAGCCGGTGCCGCAGCCGCATGCCCGCTCATAGGCCAGCTGCCAGGTCCTGGGGTGGGAGGTGGGCCTCCGTACGCAGCCGGTGCCGCTGCCGCATGCCCGCTCATAGGCCAGCTGCCAGGTCCTGGGGTGGGAGGGGGGCCTCCGTACGCAGCCGGTGCCGCTGCCGCATGCCCGCTCATAGGCCAGCTGCCAGGTCCTGGGGTGGGAGGTGGGCCTCCGTACGCAGCCGGTGCCGCTGTCGCATGCCCGCTCATAGGCCAGCTGCCAGGTCCTGGGGTGGGAGGGGGGCCTCCGTACGCAGCCGGTGCCGCTGCCGCATGCCCGCTCATAGGCCAGCTGCCAGGTCCTGGGGTGGGAGGGGGGCCTCCGTACGCAGCCGGTGCCGCTGCCGCATGCCCGCTCATAGGCCAGCTGCCAGGTCCTGGGGTGGGAGGGGGGCCTCCGTACGCAGCCGGTGCCGCTGCCGCATGCCGGCTCATAGGCCAGCTGCCAGGTCCTGGGGTGGGAGGGGGGCCTCCGTACGCAGCCGGTGACGCTGCCGCATGCCCGCTCATAGGCCAGCTGCCAGGTCCCGGGGGGGGAGGTGGGCCTCCGTACCCAGCCGGTGCCGCTGCCGCATGCCCGCTCATAGGCCAGCTGCCAGGTCCTGGGGTGGGAGGTGGGCCTCCGTACGCAGCCGGTGCCGCTGCCGCATGCCCGCTCATAGGCCAGCTGCCAGGTCCTGGGGTGGGAGGTGGGCCTCCGTACGCAGCCGGTGCCGCTGCCGCATGCCCGCTCATAGGCCAGCTGCCAGGTCCTGGGGTGGGAGGTGGGCCTCCGTACGCAGCCGGTGCCGCTGCCGCATGCCCGCTCATAGGCCAGCTGCCAGGTCCTGGGGTGGGAGGGGGGCCTCCGTACGCAGCCGGTGCCGCTGCCGCATGCCCGCTCATAGGCCAGCTGCCAGGTCCTGGGGTGGGAGGGGGGCCTCCGTACGCAGCCGGTGCCGCTGCCGCATGCCCGCTCATGGGCCAGCTGCCAGGTCCTGGGGTGGGAGGGGGGCCTCCGTACGCAGCCGGTGCCGCTGCCGCATGCCCGCTGATAGGCCAGCTGCCAGGTCCTGGGGTGGGAAGGGGGCCTCCATTTGGTGTTGCGTCCGTCGAGTTAGGTGCTGCGGGCCGCCAGCCATGAGCTGTTGCATAAGCTTCCCAGCCTCCTTTATCTGACATTGGCGTGGCAGGTTGACCAGATGGCTTTGGTGGGGGGACACATCGAGGGCGGGCAGCAGCGGACGACACACACTCAGTGACAGGATGTGGATTGCTGGCCGTAGGCACGGAGTCCTCATCAATGGATAGCAACGGAGCGGAAAGGTGTGGCATGGAGCGCATGGCAGCAGCTACAAGGGGGGCATTGATAGCATTGCTTAGCTTTTGCCGGGCTGACTTGTCAGCAGCGAGGTACGGCGTGACGCTCTCCACAGTCTTCCAACCACCCGCCTTCTGCACAAGTGGTAGAGGAGCTCCGGCAGAAAGAGCAGCAGTAGCAGCAGAGCGTTTGCCACCATGAAGTGTTGTCTTGGGGAACATAGTCTTGAAATTTAGCCGCAGCGTGCTGATGCCCACATGCGCGTTGCTGTACCACACCTCCGACTCTGCCACAACTGATGGCAGGGGCTTGAGGAAGAGGCGTTGGGACGGTGACTCCTTGGGGTGCTTGGATAACAAGACATCGATGGCGGCGACGGGGCACAGCTTGGCCTTCTCAAACACGCCCAGGCCCGCGGGCAAGGCGGGTGTTGCTTGGATTTTCTTGTTTGGGGGGTCTCGGCCTGCCTCCTTGATGCCACCTTGCCAGTTCTTGCATGCGATGTCCTTGATCTTGTAGACCTCCTCTTCGTTCTCCTCATCCGGGGGCATGCGCTCTAGGTGATGCAACTCCAGGTTGACTAGCTCATCACCACGCATGAAGGCTCCCGTAGCCAGGACGTAGAGGACACGGTTCAAGCAGCCTTGAGGTGTTGCAGGATCCATGTGAGGAAGGGCCTTCACCAGGTCCTCCTCGGTAATGATGGCAGCACGCTTCCGTGTGTGTGTCACCTACAGGAAAGTGGCAGGCAACACATGTGCAACAATGCAACACATGTGCAACAATGCAATGCAACAGTGGGAGGCAGGCTGCTCATCACCTATATAGCTTCCTACCTCTCCAGCCTTGAAGGCCGCCTTGTCGTGACCGTCGACAACCTTCCACATCAAGGCAAAGCGACCCTTGAAGTCCATGAGGTCGTCAGGCTGCAGGATGGGAGCCATGTCATTCTCACTGATCTTGACCCGGTGATGTTCACCACGCACAGTACGGGCAAGGGAAGAGATGCGCTGGCGCAAAGAATCTGCGTTGCACTTCCCCCCATCCTTGGACTTGCGGTACCCTGCACAAGGTGCACAATGTAGTCGTGTATAACACCTGGTGCACTAGACAGGCTCTAGGTAGGTTGCAAGGCACCCTGGCAGCCTTGCCTACCTGTTGCAAGGGTGCACAACACCATGCACAGAACCTTGGGATTCTTCATATAGCACTCATACAGGTGGCTGCATCGCTCTTCGATAGTAACAGGGCGCTTGCGTAGGAATAGCCGCAACGCAGCCATAACCTCTTCAGAAGCTACCTCACCATCTGCATGGCAATACAAACGAGGGCTATATTGTATATGGGGCAAGGCAGGGCGGGGCAAGGCAGGGCGGGGCAAGGCAGGCCTTAGCTAGGTCAGCAGGTCACTAACCAGCGTATGTGCCGTTATCTAGCACATCCTCAAACATCTGGTAGCTGGTCTTGAGTTGACTCTTGTCTTTGGCTTGGGTCGAGGCGGCTGCCTTGCTTCTTGTTGCCAAATCAGCGAACTTGGGAGCCTTGATGAATGCCCTTAACACGGCATCCTCTTCTGCATCCTCTCCTGCATATCATGGCATCTAGTACAATGTCAGTCTTGGTAGCGGGGTTAGTCAACGACTAACATGAGACGGTACCGATTACCTGCGGCCTTGCCTGACAGGCGTCCAGATCTCCTGGTGGGAACGGGTGCTACGTTGCTTGCTGGGACCGGCATTGTGGCTGTTACGACTGATGGGACCGGCACTGTGGCTGTTGCGACTGGCGCAATAGGAGGTGTCTCCTTGCTCGGAGCTTCCTCTGCATCGCAACATCGTAACACCGTAACCGCCAAGAGTCAAACAGTCAACGCTAGTCAAAAGTCTGATTAGGGACACACCATTGATCCTAGCTGCCGCTAGACGTGCAGTCTCGATGTCAATGGGTGGTAGCAGGTTAAATTGTCCGATGGGCATGTCATCGCCGCAGTCTTCCTCCTCAATCTCGCAGTCTTCCTCTTCGACCTCGCAGTCCGATGTTATGACGCTGTTTGGCATAGCGGTAGTTTGTGTGCGTGGAAGGATGCTGGAACGATGTTTTGGGGGATGTGACCCCAGTGACATTCAACCGCGACTTGCACGGCTTGCAGGAATTGGTCCGAAGAGGTTGCGCTGCTCGCCACAATTATGAGCAGGCTGTGTGCGTAACTGTAGGATGCCGGAGACAGCGTGGCCTCCGCGGAGTTTTACTGTAACCGCTGCCTAACCGCAAATTTTACTGAAAAAGTGCAGACTTTTACTGTAACCGCTGCCTAACCGCAATTTTTACGGAAAAAGTGCCGCTGTTTTACTGTAACCACCGCCTAACCGCAAATTTTACTGAGAAAGTGCGTCAACCGCTGCCCAACCGCGATTTTTACTGATAAAGTGCAGGGTGCGGCGACAGAGTTGCGCGTTGTACACGCGTTGATGCTGCTGGCTTGTAACTTACACGTAGTAGCCTCGAGCCACCCGTAATGTAAAGGGATACTGTATAATGTCTCGGCCCGCGCTGTTCACGTTCAAATAACGACCTCGGCCTCGTCTCAAGCTGCGTAAACGACTCGGCTACGCCTCGTCGTTTACTGCAACTTTCGACGAGGTCTCGGTCGTTATTTTCCCGTAACAGCTTGGCCTCTGACATTATACTATACGTAATGGATGATGTTGCTGCTGCACCCCTGCCCCCTTGCTGCTGCTGCTGCTGGCCCCCAGCCCCCAAGCTCCTGCAGTTCCATTCCCCCGTGCCGCCGCTGCTGGCCTGCTGCTGCTGCTGCTGCCCCCCTGCCCCCTGCTGCTGCTGCTGCTGCTGCTGCTGCTGCTGCTGCTGCTGCTGCTGCCCCCCCGCCCCCCTGCTGCTGCTGCTGCTGCTGATGCCCCCCCGCCCCCCTACTGCTGCTGCTGCTACTGCTGCGATTGCTGCTGCGGCTGCTGCTGCGGCTGCTGCCGCTGCTGCTGCTGCTGCTGCTGCTGCTGCTGCTGCTGCTGCTGCTGCTGCTGCTGCTGCTGCTGCTGCTGCTGCTGCTGCTGCTGCTGCTGCTGCTGCTGCTGCTGCTGCTGGTGCTGGTGCTGGTGCTGCTGCTGCTGCTGGTGCTGCTGCTGCTGGTGCTGGTGCTGGTGCTGCTGCTGCTGCTGGTGTTGGTGCTGCTGCTGCTGCTGCTGGCTGCTGCTGCTGCTGCTGCTGCTGCTGACCCCCTACTGCTGCTGGTGCTCTTGCTCCTGCTGCTGATGCTGATGCTGATGCTGATGCTGATGCTGCTGCTGCTGACCCCCTACTACTGTTGCTGCGCTGCTGCTGCCCCATTCAGCACTGGTTGGGGGCCAGCTATAACTGGTTGGGGGCCAGCCAGTACTGGTTGGGGGCCAGTCAGCACTTGTTGGGGGCCAGCCAGTACTTGTTGGGGGCTAGCCAGTACTGGTTAGGGGCCAGCCAGTACTGGTTGGGGGCCAGCCAGTACTGGTTGGGGGCCAGCCAGTACTGGTTGGGGGCCAGCCAGTACTGGTTGGGGGCCAGCCAGTACTGGTTGGGGGCCAGCCAGTACTGGTTGGGGGCTAGCCAGTACTGGTTGGGGGCCAGCCAGTACTGGTTGGGGGCCAGCCAGTACTGGTTGGGGTCCAGCCAGTACTGGATGGGGGCCAGCCAGTACTGGTTTGGGGCCAGCCAGTACTGGATGGGGGCCAGCCAGTACTGGTTTGGGGCCAGCCAGTACTGGTTAGGTGTGAACCAGTACTGGTTTTGGGTGAACCAGTACTGGTTTTTGGTAAACCAGTACTGGTTGGGTGTGAACCAGTACTGGTTTGGGGTAAACCAGTACTGGTTGGAGGTGAACCAGTACTGGTTGCGGGGCGGCCAGTACTGGTTGGGGGTGGACCAGTACTGGTTGGGGGTGGACCAGTACTGGTTTTCTCGTATCTCCTTAGCCCGATTTTTCCTCGATTTTAGGTTTACACCCCCATTCTTAGAACCGCTAAAAATACAATCTATCAAACCACTTTGTCAAAAAATTCAACTTTTCTCATGAACTTTTCTGCGAGTGCTTGTCTCTTACTATTATCCGCGTCGTACTCATTCTTCTTATCGGTGTAGTCGATATGCGCTAAAATGAGCGGTTTAGGTTCAGTTGTGGGGTGCTAGTGGGCCTTTATTAGGTCTGTCTCCACTGAATTTCGCATGGCGGTTTTGAGGTCATCTTCGCCGTGTGCGCAGATTGGGCAGAGCCAGTGGTCGTCCCTCGCTTGCCCCGCTAGGCCTGTCTTGGCTAGGCAGGCCGGGTGGTAGGCTCTCATGCAGTTGTTGCACATGGGGCTGTCCTCTTTGGGTTCCCAGCATAGTTCGCATGTGCAAACATGTTCAGCATCTGCTCTGCAGATGTCTTCTGTGTGGGCGGGCGTGTAGCCTTCCTTCTTGTACATTTGGAGAGCCCATTTCTCTATGATGGTGGGCCTCCAGTGGACGTTGTAATAGCTTTCTTGGTTGTTGCCGTTCCAGTGCCATCCGTCAATGGCAGTGATGGACTCTTGGTGGTCATACATGGCTCCTAGCATGATCCCTAGCTTCTCGTCTTTGTGTTGGCGTGCAGTGTCGGCTTTCCATGTACTGAGATTGGCCAGTGTCATGATGGGTATGTGTGTCACTACGTCAGGGATGGTCTGGGTGTGTCGATCGTCAGCTTCTGTGTGTCTGTCTTCCGTTGGTCTCTTGCTGCCGATCTTGGGCTGCGGCGTGAGCTGTTTCGCAGTCGGTGGCTTGGGGACGTTGTTTGTGAGTTTGGATCTCGCGGTCGCCGTTATGGGGTTCGGTGTAGGCGGCTGTGTGTCCTTTGCGAGTGACAGTGACAGGCCAATTAATTCGGGGTACCTCGAGAGACCACTTACAGTACTGTAGGTATCTACAGTACTGTAGACATCTACAGTACTGTAGACATCTACAGTACTGTAGGTACCTCGAGGTACCTCGAGAGACCATTTACAGTACTGTAGATATCTACAGTACTGTAGACATCTACAGTACTGTAGACATCTACAGTACCTCGAGGTACCTCGAGGTACCTCGAGAGACCACTTACAGTACTGTAGCCTTTAAGCACTTAGAAAAATTCTGAACATCTCACTTGCATTCAAGGCATCCGTCCAACACTTAGTCGCAGCATCGTGTAGCCGGTATTGCAGCGATGGCATCGCACGAGGTTACCCATACTCGCAGCCGCATCTAGCCCATACTCGCAGCCACATACTCGGCAATCAACCTCGCGGTCACACAGCTGGTCCACAGATGGCATCGCACGAGGTTACCCATACTCGCAGCCACATCCAGCCCATACTCGCAGCCACATACTCGGCAATCAACCTCGCGGCCACACAGCTGGTTCAGCAGCGCAGAAGCATACCTGTGAGGCAGCTCGGTGCGAGGATCTCACCTCGCAGCCAGCCTCGCAGCCAGTTTCGCAGCCAGCCTCGCAGCCAGCCTCGCAGCCAGTTTCGCAGCCAGCCTCGCAGCCAGCCTCGCAGCCAGCCTCGCAGCTAGCCTCGCGGCCAGTTTCCTCGCAACGATTCTCCGCAATGAATCGCAAGCATTGATGCACCAACGCAAGGCAGGTGCAACGTGTTGTGAGCAGCGAAGAGGCCAGACGGACTATGGTAAGAGCTTAGGACCAAGGTAAGAGCTTAGAAGGAGCTAGCATTGCGCAGCATAGCCCTTAGTATCCAGCCTAACCGCTACCACACCTAGTTGCTGCAGGTCTTACAATCACGCCTAGTACCCCCCTGATTACCACCCCCTCCCGGTCCCCCTCACCACCACCACCACCACCACCACCACCACCACCACCACCACCACCACCACCACCACCACCACCACCACCACCACCACCACCACCACCACCACCACCACCACCACCACCACCACCACCACCACCACCACCATTTCATCACCTCTCACAACGTTCCCACTGTTGCCTCCCTTGTGTTGCAGCCCAGCCCAGCCCAGCCCAGCCCAGCCCAGCCCAGCCCAGCCCAGCCCAGCCCAGCCCAGCCCAGCCCAGCCCAGCCCAGCCCAGCCCAGCCCAGCCCAGCCCAGCCCAGCCCAGCCCAGCCCAGCCCAGCCCAGCCCAGCCCAGCCCAGCCCAGCCCAGCCCAACCCAGCCCAGCCCAGCCCAGCCTAGCCCAGCCCAGCCCAGCCCAGCCCAGCCCAACCCAACCCTACTCTCCCACCCTGCACTTCCTACTGAGGTGAGGACAAAGGAAGGTGGGTTGTAATGGAGGGCTGCTACACCTGCCCCTCCATCTGCCAGCTCTACATCTCCCTACTCTAATGGTGAGTGCATCCAGTACCCATGTCCAATGTTTGCTTCGTTACACAAATCGTCACACCATTGCCGCAGTTCTTGTGCGCCTACACCTGAGACTATCAATGCGCTCCCCACTTCTCTCGCCCTCCCCATGGACCTCCCCTTCCCTTCCCTCCCCTTCCTCCCCTTCCTCCCACACACATATACACCACACCCCAGCAGAAGGTGAGTGCAGGTATGTGGCACCCTGTACCCACCTTAACCGCTAGCATGCCCCTTGTCCCGCTGCAGGGTTGATCGTCACACCCTTCCCCATCCCCTTTTCCTCCCCTTTCCCACGCCCACCACCAACGCCCAGCTTGTCGTCCCTACACTTCCACCTCTACCCACCCCCCACTTCCCCCCTCCCTGTCACCTCTCCCCTGACATCCCAGCAGCCAGGAGAAAGCCCACCCCACCCACCCTCTTCCCACCCCTCCCATCCCCCTCTCCCTCCCTCTCCCCTCCCATACTTGTCAAGCCTACCCTTCCCCTCTCCCACCCTTCGATTGACGTGGCATCGCAACCCCCACCTCACCCCACCTTCCCTTCCCTACACGCTACACTCCCCACCGCAGTCCCACCCACTGGCGCATGGGATATGTTGCCTGGTGTGAGCAGGTAGGAGGCCAGGAGGACCACAAAGGTAAGGCCACGGTGATAGCTAACACAGTGCCCAGCCTGGTCACCCTACCGCACGTGCACGCCCCTTGGTTGCAGGTCTAGTGGGCACCTCCCTTCCACTTCCCTTTCCCCTACACAACCACCCCCTCCCAATTCATCCGCCCCCGCCCCCGCCCCCGCCCCCGCCCCCGCCCCCGCCCCCGCCCCCGCCCCCGCCCCCGCCCCCGCCCCCGCCCCCGCCCCCGCCCCCGCCCCCGCCCCCGCCCCCGCCCCCGCCCCCGCCCCCGCCCCCGCCCCCGCCCCCGCCCCCGCCCCCGCCCCCGCCCCCGCCCCCGCCCCCGCCCCCGCCCCCGCCCCCGCCCCCGCCCCCGCCCCCGCCCCCGCCCCCGCCCCCGCCCCCGCCCCCGCCCCCGCCCCCGCCCCCGCCCCCGCCCCCGCCCCCGCCCCCGCCCCCGCCCCCGCCCCCGCCCCCGCCCCCGCCCCCGCCCCCGCCCCCGCCCCCGCCCCCGCCCCCGCCCCCGCCCCCGCCCCCGCCCCCGCCCCCGCCCCCGCCCCCGCCCCCGCCCCCGCCCCCGCCCCCGCCCCCGCCCCCGCCCCCGCCCCCGCCCCCGCCCCCGCCCCCGCCCCCGCCCCCGCCCCCGCCCCCGCCCCCGCCCCCGCCCCCGCCCCCGCCCCCGCCCCCGCCCCCGCCCCCGCCCCCCGCCCCCGCCCCCGCCCCCGCCCCCGCCCCCGCCCCCGCCCCCGCCCCCGCCCCCGCCCCCGCCCCCGCCCCCGCCCCCGCCCCCGCCCCCGCCCCCGCCCCCGCCCCCGCCCCCGCCCCCGCCCCCGCCCCCGCCCCCGCCCCCGCCCCCGCCCCCGCCCCCGCCCCCGCCCCCGCCCCCGCCCCCGCCCCCGCCCCCGCCCCCGCCCCCGCCCCCGCCCCCGCCCCCGCCCCCGCCCCCGCCCCCGCCCCCGCCCCCGCCCCCGCCCCCGCCCCCGCCCCCGCCCCCGCCCCCGCCCCCGCCCCCGCCCCCGCCCCCGCCCCCGCCCCCGCCCCCGCCCCCGCCCCCGCCCCCGCCCCCGCCCCCGCCCCCGCCCCCGCCCCCGCCCCCGCCCCCGCCCCCGCCCCCGCCCCCGCCCCCGCCCCCGCCCCCGCCCCCGCCCCCGCCCCCGCCCCCGCCCCCGCCCCCGCCCCCGCCCCCGCCCCCGCCCCCGCCCCCGCCCCCGCCCCCGCCCCCGCCCCCGCCCCCGCCCCCGCCCCCGCCCCCGCCCCCGCCCCCGCCCCCGCCCCCGCCCCCGCCCCCGCCCCCGCCCCCGCCCCCGCCCCCGCCCCCGCCCCCGCCCCCGCCCCCGCCCCCGCCCCCGCCCCCGCCCCCGCCCCCGCCCCCGCCCCCGCCCCCGCCCCCGCCCCCGCCCCCGCCCCCGCCCCCGCCCCCGCCCCCGCCCCCGCCCCCGCCCCCGCCCCCGCCCCCGCCCCCGCCCCCGCCCCCGCCCCCGCCCCCGCCCCCGCCCCCGCCCCCGCCCCCGCCCCCGCCCCCGCCCCCGCCCCCGCCCCCGCCCCCGCCCCCGCCCCCGCCCCCGCCCCCGCCCCCGCCCCCGCCCCCGCCCCCGCCCCCGCCCCCGCCCCCGCCCCCGCCCCCGCCCCCGCCCCCGCCCCCGCCCCCGCCCCCGCCCCCGCCCCCGCCCCCGCCCCCGCCCCCGCCCCCGCCCCCGCCCCCGCCCCCGCCCCCGCCCCCGCCCCCGCCCCCGCCCCCGCCCCCGCCCCCGCCCCCGCTCCCTCCCCTGCCCCCACCCCCACCCATGCCCCCACCCACCCCAACCCATGCCCCCAACCCATGCCCCCACCCACCCAAACCCATGCCCCCAACCCAACCCACCCCCGCCCAGCCCGACCCGGTTGAGCCTCCCGCCTCCCCACCTCCCGCCTCCCTGCCTCCCGCCTCCCCGTCTCCCGCCTCCCTGCCTCCACCTCCCGCCTTCCACATCTACCCCCACTCCCCGCCTTCACTCTTCCACTCCCCCCCCTTCCTAGCAGCAGTCATCAAGCAGCCAAAAGGTAGGTAGGTGCTACAGTGCCCCTACTATATCTGCTGCTGCTGCCACTGCTGCTGTTGCTGCTGCGCCCCTGCTGCTGCTGCTGCGCCCCTGCTGCTGCTGCTGCTGCTGCCCCCCTAATGCTGTTGCTGCTGCCCCCCTGCTGCTGCTGCTGCCCCCCTGCTGCTGCTGCCCCCCTACTGCTGCTACTGCTCCCCTGTTGCTGCCCTCTGCTGCTGCTGCTGCCCCCCTGCTGCTGCTGCTGCTGCCCCCCTACTGCTGCTGCTGCTGCCCCCCTGCTGCTGCTGCTGCTGCCCCCCTACTGCTGCTGCTGCTGCCCCCTTACTGCTGCTGCTGCTGCCCCCCTGCTGCTGCTGCTGCCCCCCTACTGCTGCTGCTGCTGCCCCCCTACTGCTGCTGCTGCTGCTGCTGCTGCTGCTGCTGCTGCTGCTGCTGCTGCTGCTGCTGCTGCCCCCCTGCTGCTGCTGCTGCCCCCCTACTGCTGCTGCTGCTGCCCCCCTACTGCTGCTGCTGCTGCGCCCCTGCTGCTGCTGCTGCTGCTGCCCCCCTGCTGCTGCTGCTGCTGCCCCCCTACTGCTGCTGCTGCTGCGCCCCTGCTGCTGCTGCTGCTGCCCCCCTGCTGCTGCTGCTGCTGGCCCCCTACTGCTGCTGCTGCTGCGCCCCTGCTGCTGCTGCTGCGCCCCTGCTGCTGCTGCTGCGCCCCTGCTGCTGCTGCTGCCCCCCTACTGCTGCTGCTGCCCCCCCCCCCTGCTGCTGCTGCCACCCATGCTGCTGCTGCCTACAGTACTGTAGGTGTCTACAGTACTGTAGGATGTCTACAGTACTGTAGGTGTCTACAGTACTGTAGGTGTCTACAGTACTGTAGGTGTCTACAGTACTGTAGGGTGTCTACACTACTGTAGGTGTCTACAGTATTGTAGGTGTCTACAGTACTGTAGGTGTCTACAGTACTGTAGGTGTCTACAGTACTGTAGGTGTCTACAGTACTGTAGGTGTCTACAGTACTGTAGGGTGTCTACAGTACTGTAGGTGTCTACAGTACTGTAGGTGTCTACAGTGCTGTAGGGTGTCTACAGTACTGTAGGTGTCTACAGGACTGTAGGGTGTCTACAGTACTGTAGGTGTCTACAGTACTGTAGGTGTCTACAGTACTGTAGGTGTCTACAGTACTGTAGGGTGTCTACAGTACTGTAGGTGTCTACAGTACTGTAGGTGTCTACAGTACTGTAGGTGTCTACAGTACTGTAGGTGTCTACAGTACTGTAGGGTGTCTACAGTACTGTAGGTGTCTACAGTATTGTAGGGTGTCTACAGTACTGTAGGTGTCTACAGTACTGTAGGTGTCTACAGTACTGTAGGATGTCTACAGTACTGTAGGTGTCTACAGTACTGTAGGTGTCTACAGTACTGTAGACCCCTACAGTACTGTAGCTGCCTTTCCCCCATGCATCCTTAACCCCCATGCCCCCTTCACCCCCATGCAGGAACAACTCAATGTAGCCCAAGCTCGTTTGCTATCCCGACAGTGTTATGCAAATGCGCTGACAACAAAGCGTGCCTATGTTGCCGAGCCCAGCATTATTCAGCCTCTAGGGTTAGGTATCGACCCTGAGACCAGCCCTTGCAAGAGTCAGATCCCTTGCCCATACCATGCATGCAGTGATTGGCAGGACCACAAGTGGTGATGTAATGATGTAGGCTAAGAGTCATGATGTAATGATGTGAGGTTAGATGTAATGATGGATGGATGAGGGCCAACCGCAAACAACTTTTGCGGCAATCTCTGCCGCACTCGATATTAGATAGTTGGGTGCGGTGCAGGAGGTTGTTGTAATTGCGGGGCATCATCAACATCCATAGCGGTGCGGGAGCTTGCAAGCCGAGGTACCCAGTACAACCGACAGAACGGACCTAGCTTGCGATAGAGACGGGCCCCGGCCTTAGACCTTACACGTATGTATGTAGCTCCCTATGGCGACCTTATTGCGTGGACACAACTTTCGGCACAAATATCCATATCGAGCTTGCGGGCCTACGCTTCGACGCCTCTCACTATTTATAGCACGCAGAAGCTGACGGTGCAATCGCGGTAGCAAATGGTGGTTTGAATGTGGAGAACAGCATGGTACCCTATTTACAAGAGACCTTGTCAAATCTGACCTACGTAGTAGATAGTTGGCAAACATGGAGTGTTAAGCCCGCCTAAAGACGCGAGGCCGAGGTCCGAGCGCGTAACAGCCCGAGACCTCAGCCAGAGGCCGCGGAGCGTAGCGACGCGGCCTCTGGCTGAGGTCGAGGGCTGTTACGCGCGAGGACCGAGGCCGAGCGTCTTTAGGCGCGCTTAACACGCACATGTTTGCCAACTATCTAATGTAGTTGGGTGTTACGCGCGTTTTAATGTTCGCTGACGCTAGTTTGGTCGTTTTCCATCCCGCTCAAATCTCACTCTGCAGAAAGTGAGGCGCAGATCTGGAAGCCTGGCCTCTCTTGCCGACCTGAATTAGGGGCATGAAAGAGCTGCGAGAGTGGCTAAGGAGTGGTTCGCTGGGGCCTACTCCTCCCGAGCACCCGGCGCTGTTTGGGCTGGTAAGCCACCTGTTTCATCAGCGGTTGCAGTGTCATTTGCGTTGCTTGTTTGCGTTGCGTTGCGTTGCCATTCGCAGCCGCACCCATTCCAGCCTAGCCGACAAATTAGCCGATGGTTCAGCCGTCGCTGCAGGTGAGCCAGTCGCCACATCTCTAGTTGCTTTAAGTCTCCTCAAGCTTTTTTGCTCGCAGCCGTCTTCCACTGCTCCACAATCTGCAGCGGGCCTGGCATGCGGTGACGTCCGCCTAGCTTCAGCTAGTAGACGAGCAGGTGATGTGCCTCGGAGCCGGTTGGTGGGAAGACGAACGTTGGCCACCTGTACTGTGCGTGTGTTATGGATGCGCATGACTCTTCACGTTGCTACGGTCTGACCCTGATATCACCAAGGTTGGTGTGGCTACAACTGGTGTGGCTACAGCTGGTGTGGTTGGTGTGGCTGCAGCTGGTGTGGCTGCAGCTGGTGTGGCTGGTGTTGCTGATGTGGTTGATGTGGCTGGATGGGCTGATGTGGCTGATGCTAGTATGGCTGATGCTGGTGTGGTTGGTGTGGCTGTTGTTGGTGTGGCTGGTGTGGTTGGTGTGGTTGCAGCTGGTGTGGCTGGTGTGGTTGCAGCTGGTGTGGTTGCAGCTGGTGTGGCTGATGCGGGTGTGGCCGGTGTGGCTGATGTTGGTGTGGCTGGTGTGGATGATTGGGATGATGTGGCTGGTGTGGCTGATGTTGGTGTGGCTGGTGTGGCTGATGCTGGTGTGGCTGGTGTGGCTGATGTTGGTGTGGTTGCAGCTGGTGTGGCTGATGCTGGTGTGGCTAGTGCATGTGTGGTAGCATCTAGTGTCGTGCATGCACTGTGTTCGCCGTTATTGCAGTCGCCTACACCAGTGCCAATGCCCACACCAGTGCCCATTCAAGCGGCCAGCGCACTGCGGGGCTTAGCCTCTTTTCTTCCACCACCACCTCCGAGCACCTTGGTTCAGCATGTGCCAGGGCTGAGCATGCTAGCGTGGCTGTTGTCAGGGCTGCCAGGGCATGTTTCCAGCATGCAAGCTGAGCTGCAGCAGCTGCAAGTGCAACAACTGTCCGCGTAGATTCAACAATTGCAGGGTGCTTTGTTTATGCAGAATATTCGTAAGGATTAGAGAGCTTTGGTCGGGTACATGTCTCTTAAACACGCATGTTTGAATTTTCAAACGGTTCTTAAACAGCGAAAAGCGCATCTTAAACAGCGAAAAGCGCATCTTAAATAGCCTTCACCCCCTATTATGGCCTCCTAAATGAGCCGTAAATTAGTCTTTAAACGCCAGTAACACCCAACTACAGTACTGTAGATGTCTACAGTACTGTAGACACCTACAGTACTGTAGGTGTCTACAGTACTGTAGATATCTACAGTACTGTAGACATCTACAGTACTGTAGGTACCTACACTCCAACTGCTCACATACTCAGAATTTCAACAAGCGTCAAGTGGCGTTGGAGTCGCAAGGACAATCCGAGGCGAACCGCATCAAAAAACTACCCCCCTAGGATGACGAATATCCGCACTAATTTGCCTGTGTGTTCTGTGTGTCTGTCTTCCGCTGGTCTCTTGCTGCCGATCCTGGGCTGCGGCGTGGGCTGTTTCGCAGTCGGTGGCTTGGGGACGTTGTTTGTGAGTTTGGATCTCGCGGTCGCCGTTATGGGGTTCGGTGTAGGCGGTTGTGTGTCCTTTGCGAGTGTCTTGGCTGTCATGTATGCTCGGATGTCCGTGTAGCGGGGCCCGGTGTGGGCGGTGGTGTGAGGAGTGAGCTCTGTGAGTCCTGCGGCCCAGGCTCGGATCCGCCGCTGGTCTGCTGGTAGGGTAAGCGTAGTGTCCCGTCTCCCCAGGATGGTCTTGGCTTCCGTCGCGGTTGGGCAGTGGTCTATGGTCGCCATGGCCGTAAGTCTATTTAGGGCGATGATGTGCTTTTGTTTCACCTTAGTACCGAAGCGTTTCCTGAGGCTATCCCCTGACATAATGTGTATGTTATCCTGGCAGATGAGCTCCGAAGGGTGTGTCAGTCCTAGGCTCTTGAGGCATGTAATGCATGCGCTGACTATGTCCCGTGGTAGCGGGCTAGCGCTCTGTGTTATGAGTTGCCCAAGTGCTTTAGTCTCCTTGGGGTAGAGGGGTGCCCCTTCGTGTGTGGCGAAGAGGTTTGCTGTGGTGGTATGCAAGAGTTGTCTGGCCCGCAGGGTGTGTTGCAATAGGGTGGGAATTCGGTGTCCATGTTTAGCGGCCTGTGCGTAGAGCCAGGTGATCTGTTTGTGGAGCATGCATCTCGATATGTGTGCGTATGTGTTGTCCGCGGACTGGAGACTGGAGACGAGGGCTGTGGTGTACCTGGCATGGTACTCTTGGGCTGCTGAGCTGATGCCGAGGCCGAGCTTGTCTATGTCGTCCCGGATGACGGCATTGGGTGTGCCCAGTGGGAGGTTGAGCTTGTGCTTGACGCATTGGTTGACTGCTCTGTCAAAGAGGTCTAGGTCCCCCGGGGTGCATGGTACCACGCAGAAGCTATAAGCCAGGCTGGGAATGATCGCTGTTTTAATAATGTGGATGGCTTGTCTAGCGCTGGCGAAGGAGCGCCACAGTCTGTCTAGTTTGTGCCTTAGCTGTGTTATCATGGCCGTGTGTTGTGGTTTCCAGTTGAGTGTCATGGTGAGCATGACTCCTAGGTAGGTAAAGGGTGCTGTCGGGCGGAGGAAGGTGACCGGTTTTCCTTGTAGGCGTAGGTCTTGCAGTTGCTTGTGGGCTTCCTTCTCCGCGTCATCTTGGGTGCTGCATCGGCCGGATTGATGCGCTTTGTGTAGCGCCGCCGTGGCGAGGGTTTTGCTGTGTGATATGATGAGGTGGCCCCAGTCCGAGTAGGCTGAGAGCTTGTCCGCCTGGACGCGTGTGTTGCTAATGGAGTTACAGAGGATGGCGACGTCGTCCGCATAATCGATGCTCCCTATAGTGTATCTGTTGTCGCTGTCGTTTTCCACTGACTGGAATTTGTACCCCCGCGCTCCTACTTGGAGCCAACGCAGTAGGGGTTCGATGTAGATGAGGAACAGGAAGGGTGAGAGTGAGTCGCCCTGGATGGTGCCCCGGTCTACGGGTATCGGATCAGTAGGGCCGTACGGGGTCTTGAAGCGCGTTGTAGCGCCCGTGTACAGGTCCTTCACCGCGTCTGTGGCGTCGGTGGGGAAGCCAAGGTCGTGCATGATCCATAGCAGTTTGTCTTGACATGTGGTGTTAAATGCACTTGTGAAGTCGACCATGAGGGCATAGATGTCTGCTTTAGCAAGTTTAGCGTCCTCAAGGGCCATGACTAGCATTTGTAGTTGCTGAGTGGTGTCCCTGTGAGAGCGGAAGCCTGCTTGGCATTTGCTCAGCATCCCATTGGCCTCGGCGTACTCATAGAGTGTCTTGGTAATGAGGCTGGTCCATAGCTTGTAGATGGTGTTGGCCAGTCCTACCGGTCTGTAGGCGTTGAGGTCTGTTTCCTGGCCCTTGTCCTTGTAGAGTAGGCAGGTGTCACTGGTTTTCCATGCTGTGGGTGTGCAGCCAGTGGCCCACATGATGATGAACAGTTGGTGGATGGTGTCCCTCATCTCCCATGGCAACATCTTGATGATCTCGTTCTCGATGCCATCTGGTCCTGGGGCTTTGCCTCCTGCCAGCCTGCTGAGGCATTCTTGGAAGCTAGCTTTGTCCATGATGGCTGTGTGCATCCAGTGAATGTTTTTGCAGGTATGTAGTGTGAAGGGGTCGTCCGCTTTGGCTCGGGCCCAGGGATAGTTTCTTGTCTGTGTGTCTGTGTAGTGGCCGGTTTTGGGCGTTGGGGGTGATAGCTTCTGCCCGTAGGCGGCGGTGATAATCCGGTTAAGGTCGGCCGGGGCGGTACAAATTCTTCTGGTGGCGGGGTCTGTGAGCGCTTGCAGGCCTTTGTGGCTCGTGCGGGATGGGCGTAGAATATATTTGTTGGCTTTTTTGGGCTGGGTGCTTATTAGTTTTTTTTGTTTTTTTGTTTATAGAGCGAGAATTACAGGCAAACTAGAAAAAGAACCAAAGAGGAGGAAAACGAGGATGAACAAAGAAAAGAAGGCAGCACCGTCTGAAGGAGAAAAAGAGGGAAAGCCAAACAAGAAAGAAGCAACCCAAACAAAAACCACGTCCAAAACGTTAAGCTCCCTCTCTCGCTAGGAAAAGACGCCCTGCACTCGCCCTACACACCCCCACACCCCCTCCCAACACCACCCCCACTCCCAACACAGCTCCGCCCCCCCACGTCAAGAACCCTAACCTCAGCCCTCCAGCGACTAGACCCTACAAACACCCTACGCCCCCTCCACAACCCCTCTGAACACCACCCCCACGCCTGACCCAGCCCCAACCCCCAAGTTACTACCCCTAACCTCAACCTCCACACGAAGAGACCCAGAACGCTCACAAGGCCCTTGAACCCACCGGTACCACCCCCAAACCAAAAGAAGCCCCCCCCCCTCCTATCCCCCCCTACTCAACCCACCCCAACCGACCCTGCCGCTCCTCAGACCACGGACCCCGAACGGCAGAGCCACGACCCTCCTCCTAAAAACCCCACCCTCCTCCTAAAACCCCCCTGGAGACAGGCCGGAGGCGAACCGCGTTCACGGCGGGCTAGCGTCCAAAGGCGGGGGAAGGGGAGCGGGGATGGGCCACTCTAGGGAGAGGCGCACGAACAACTCCGGGGCGAGGGGCGGACGCCGCTGCTGGCGAGAGAACCACCCCCCTGAGGCGGCTGGCCACAGCTGGTCGAAAGACCCCTCTGCAAGCTGCGGGTCCCTCCCTTTGAACCAGGTGGAAGGGACCGTGCCCCCTAGGCCCACGCGAATGTCCCTCCCCACCCGGAACCAGTCTCTCTTGACAGCGGCGGACAGGGTGAGGATAACCTCTTGCGCCACTCTCCTAGCTATCGCCTCCGGCTGCAGGGCTGAGGCGGGGCCGATCGTGCGAAGGCGCCACACTGTCCCAAGGTAGGCCACACGAAGGCGGCGCCACAACAGAGGATCGGGGGGGGTGAAGGAGGGTGCCTCGCCGCGGGTAGGGCGCCCGGTAAGGAGCAGGAGGGCATCACCGGAGGGGGGACGAGTGCCTGTAAGGCTGCCATACACGTCCAGCACCCATTCCCACGCGGGGGCCACGCAGGGGCAGGTGAGGAAGGCATGGGAGAGGGTCTCCAGCGGCCCTGCCTGACAGAGCCGGCAAGCAAAGGAGCTGGGCCCCGCAGCCTCGCCAAGGACGTGGCCCCACATGGCCCCCACCATGAGGCTGCCGTGAAGGATCCGCCAGGCGACAACGACGTGCTCCCGGCGGAGAGTAGGGTCCAACAGCTCCTGCCACACCTCCAGGCAGGGCTGGCCGGACTGGTCTTGCCGACCAGGCGTGAGCGGGTCTCCCTCAACGTCTCGGTTGCGGGTGCGCCTGCCAGCCTGCCTCGGCTGGCGCTGAGCCTCAAGCTGGCGCTGAGCCTGCACCGCTGCCCTGTCGACTGGGGTGGGACGTTGTCGAGGGCTAGCCCTCCAGGCCTGCCAGCGAGGGGGGGGGGAGCCATGCCTCTCCTGGACGTGCCAACTACCCACATCCCTACCCTCTAGCTCCCTGTCCCTCTGAGCCTGCCTCTCAGCCGCGTGGGCAGCAGACTCCTGCCACCGCTGCTCTAGGACCCTAAGGCCATCCCCACCCACAACTCTCTCTGACGCAGGCCCCGCTTCCTGTAAGGGCCGTGGGCCCCAAAGCAGCGGCCAGAGGCCTCCACGAGGGGGGTAGCGAGGGTCTGAGCTAGCCTGTTTGAGCTGGAGGAGGCGAGCTCGTGCGCGCTTGACGGAGAACTGCAGGATGGACGTGGTGCCCAAGCCCCAAACCTGAGGGTCTAGTTGCACTTGGTCCCAGGGCCCGAGCAACCACTCCTCCTTCGGCCACCTACTGTGAGGGGTCCCCTCCACCTCCCTCCACCCCCCCTCCTCCCCCACCACGCCCCTCCCCCGCTCCTGTTCTCGCCCAATGCCCCGCACCCTACCACGACCCTGCTCTTGGCCCTGAGGAGCTAAAGGGTCCGCTCTGCCACGGTCAGCCGGTAGCTGGGCTTGTCGAGCAGAACCACTGCTGCAGGCACCCAGCAAGCCCCAGGCTCGGGCTGAACGGCACCCAGCGGGCCCTCACCCTCTACAAAGGGTTCGAGCCTGCCCGAGGGGGCCACCCAGTGGGTGGGCTGCTGGGAAGGGGAGCGCCTCACAAGGAAGCCTCTACTCGCTCTCACGCATTCCCACTCCGATGGGGGAGGCTGATGGGTGTCCACCACCCGTTGCCAGGCCTCTGGTAAGGTGGCCCTCACATAGTCCGCCTCCCACCTCACGGCGGCTTGGTGGGCTGCCGAGCTGTACGTAGAGCTGTGCCGGTGGAGGGCTTCCCACACATGCCGAATGTGGGTCCACCGTTTGGCCTCCGCTGCCAGGGGGTCCCTACCCAGCACCGCCCCTGGCTGAAGACGGACTTGCGCGTTAAACCACAAGGGCTCTGCCATCACCGAGTGAAACTGTTGCGCAGCTGGATCTACTATGCGGTGCGGGAAGAGCTCTGCCATGGCCGCAATGTGGGCCTGAAGACGAGGGCTGGTGGACCGCGAGGGGGAAACTGAGGGCTTGGTGATAACCCAGGTGCTGAGGCTGTGAAGCGGGTCGGCTAGCAGGCTGTGCACCAAGGGCTGCCAGGGCCGCACCCGGGGAGACCACAACTGGGCTAACATCTTGGCCAGCATGGCGGTGCTCGTGACTGCAAGGTCTGGGTAGCCTAGCCCTCCCTCCCTCCGGGGCATGGCGCAGATGTCCTCCCGCGGGTACAGGCGACTCATGTTGGGGCTGCGCTCTTGGGGAAGGTCAGACATAGCTACGAAGCGCTTGACAGCCTTGGCCATAGCCTTCCCATGAGCAGCTGAGGGCTTGATGAAGGCCATTTGGTAGATAGGCTTGGAGGATAAGCACTGCTGGGCCACTTGTACCCGGCCCAACAGGTTGAGGCCTTGGGGAGTCCAAGAGAGGGACGCTGCCGTCATGGCTGCTGCCGAACCCCCGAACGCTGCCTCACTGGAGACTCCGTCACAGACAGCCCCAAGCGGCACGCCCAAATGCCGCACCGGCACCCCTTCCCGCGTGGCTGGGATGCCGGTGCTGGGCCCTCCGCTCTCACTCAGAGGCTTAGGCCCACGAGCCTGCTGCTGCCTCTCCCGCCTGCCATGCTCCTCCCCTCCTCGAGGTTCCCCCCCCCCTGCCCCCAGCTCAAGCCTCCCATCCGCCTCCCCGGGCCCCAGCTCGTGAGCTCCCGCCCCCCCCCCCCGCCCAACCATGCTGTCCTTGCTGCAACTCCTGCTGGGCGCACGGTAGGGCTTGACTTTTGCCCATGCTCAAGGCAGGGCCCCCAGCGGCGCGAAACACCTCCAGAGCCTCCACCACCACCGCCCCGTCCTTGACCCTGTCTAGCACTGTAATGGTGATGTCGTCGGCGTACTCCTTAGAGGGCAGGGTGGGTTGTAGGGTGGCCATGTGCGAGGCCAGGGGGCTGATAGGGATGGAGGGAGTGTTGAGCCGGCCTGCCAGCTGCAGCGAGCTAAGGTAGCTGACGAGCGGTTGGAGCACGATGCACCAATACAAAGGCGAGGCCCCACTGCCTTGCAGAAGCCCTGACTCCAGGGGGAAGCTGTTAGTGAGATGGCCGTTCACCAAAACTTGGCTGGTAGCCCCCCGGTGCAGGATCTGCGCCCACCGCACGTGGCCATCCTGACGGAAACCCATGGCCTCCATCGTAGCTTGTAGCAGGTCCCAGGAGACGTTGTCATAGGCCCCCGCTAGGTCCAAAAGGAGAAGCCAGGCTGGGCTGCCCCGCTGTCTGAGGTACTCCAGCAGGCTGAGGTGAAACTGCACATTGTCGCCGATGTCCCGCCCTAGGATGAAGGCTGATTGGGAAGGGGACACTAGGAGGTCAAGAGGCCGCTGCAACCGGTCCTCCAGCGCCCGGGCCACCAACCGCACATCGCAATTGAGCAAGGTAATGGGCCGATAGCCAGACACTTGGTCCCTTGGCTTGCCGGCTTTGGGAACTAGGGTGACCAGGCCGGTGAGGAACTCTGCTAGGGGGGCTGGGCTGGACGTGTCCGCCAAGGCCTCACGGAGCATGGCCATAAGCGGGGGGCGGAGCAGGGGCCACAGCCGGTCGTACACCTCCATAGGCAAACCATCCTTCCCTGGGGCTTTGCTGTGGGCGCAGCCCTGGAGGGCGCGGCCTAGCTCCTCTTCTGACAGCATGGGGTCCCCCCCCGGCCCCTCGCTGCTGTCGGCTTGGGTGGGAGTGAGGCGGGAGGTAAGGCTGGCTAGGAGGGTGGCTCGAGCGGCAGGGACAACTGGTTTGGCCGCATAGACCCCGAGGGGAGAGGCAGCGGAGAAGTGCGATTGGAAGGCATGACAGGCAGCTTGGACGCCGTGGGTGGTGGTAAGGTCAGCCACTTGGTCCGGCAGGTCAGGGAGGTGAAGGGAAGTGATCAGAGATGGGGTGTGTGCTGACTGGTGGCGGTGGTAAAAATAAAAGGAAGAGGAGTCACTGGTCCAGGACAGCACTGGCTTGCATGGAACGTTGCGCTGCCTCAGCCCGGTCTGTGACCCCCACGAGCGCCGTGGCCTCGCCCACCACAACGGCTGCCTGAAGCGCTGCCTCCCTGAGCTGCTCTACCTCTAACAGCTGTTGCACCAAGTGGGTCCGGGCTGCATGGGCTGCTCTCTCCCTGGCTTGCTGGAGGGCACGCTGGGCACGGCGACGGTCTCGAATGCACCGCTGGGCTTGAAGAGCTAGCCCTTGCTTGATATGTGCCCACCGTGCTCTGTGCAAATCTCTCGGCAGGGGGCTTGGGAGGCTAGACATCTGGGCTGCATGGCTAGCTGCCTCTCTTAGCAGAAAGCTCTGTAGGCGGTCCATCATGTCCGGGTCGTCAAGGTAAGCAGGGTGCAGCTGCCAGGGGGCTGGGGCGGTGAGGGGAAGGTTAGGGGGGCACACAGCCAGGGAGACGGCAGCGTGATCTGTGTGCACTGGCTTAAGGCCCAGGATGGAGCTGTCCAGCTGCCACTCCACTAGCTCGGCCGGAATGTACCAACGGTCAAGCCGTCCCCCCGTTTGCCAAGGGGTGCTGAAGTGGGTGAAGTCGCGGGTACCAGGACGTAGGTGGCGCCAGGCATCGACTAGGCCCCGCTCTGTAACCAGCTCCTGCAGCTGCTGGGCCCCTTGGCCCCTGCTGCCCAACCAACCCACAGGGTGAGCGGTGTTCCCCACCCGGGGTGTGCCCACCTTGTCCTCAGGGGAAAGAAAACAGTTGAAATCACCGCCCATGATGACAAGCCTCCGGTCAGAAGCAAGGGGAAGGCAAGCCGGGAGGCAGGAGCTGTAGAAAGTAGCGCGTTGTGACGCTTGGGCTGGGGCATAAACGCACACGAGCGAGGCTGGCCTGCCTGCCAACTCCGCGTCCACCCTCAGAACCCGCCCCTGGGCCCCGGCCACTTGGAGATGCACCTGGCTGCAACCAACCAGGATGGTAGAGGGCTTAAAGAGGGCTAGGCAACCCTGGGAGTGGCCGGTACCTGGGGTGTAGAACCAGAGCCCCCTCCAGCAAGGCTTGGCCCCCGTGGCCGACTCTGCCCACTGCCACACACACTCTGCCCGGTGGCACTCTTGCAGGAAAAACACTTGGGCGGGGCTGTCCGCTGCCCAGTCCAGGATGGCTTGAAACTTGTGGGGGTGAGACAGGCCTTGGACGTTCAGAGTGACTGCCTCAAAGAAGGCGGCCACCCCTGGGCGCTGCATGGTTAGTCTTGGTTTGCCCCCGCGCGGGCTACGCGTGCTGGATCAAAGAGCCGTTGCCATGTGGGGTTGTGGCTGTCACCCGGGACGGTGGCTGGGGGGCTGAGGGTAGGAGAAGGGAGGGGGGTGCATGTGTTGGGGGGAAGGTGAGAGGTGGGGCCCACTGGGCGAGCCAAGCCCCGGGGAGTGGAAGCACCGCTGTTTGGAAGGGACTGCCACTCGCTGTCGTCTCCATCCTCGCTGCTCACGAGGGACTCCAAATCAGAGAGAACTCCAAATCTGGTCCCTAGAGGGGCATAGTGGCCAGGGTGCTCAGGGGGGAGGGTAGGCAAGGGGCAACCTGAGGGTGAGGGGGCCTGCCTGGGGTAAGGAGGGGGCGGGGTGGGGGTGGACTCCCGGGGCAAGGAAGCTTGGAGGGGAGGTTTGGAGGTAGTGGTTGGGGGGAGGGGAGGTGAGGGGAGAGAGAAAAGGAGGTGGGAGGGACGCCAGGCAGGCTTGAGCCCCCTTGAGCTCCCTTGAGCCTCAACCCCTGGACCGCTGCCCTGCCTACCCAGCAGAGCAGGCTCAGCCCTAGTCCCCGCACTAGGCCCCGGCGGTAAGCCCACCCGCAAACGGGGAGCCGGTGACACTGTGAGCGGCAAGGTCCCCCGCCTCTGTAGCACTCCTAGGAGGGGCTGACCTGCTGACAAGGCCGAGATCTCCATTGAGGTGCAGGGCACCCGGGCGAGAGCGTTTGGGCTGACGACCGACATGTTGGGAGGGTAGAGACGAGGGTGGATGGGAGGGAGGGGCCGGGGCGACAGGACCTGTCAGCTGCTGCTGGCACTGAGCTCCTTGTGGATAGGGAAGAGGAGAGGTGCGCTGGGTGGGGAGGGGCCTGGAGTGCCTGAGGGGGTAATGGGTGGCCGGACCCGCTTGAGAGAACTGGCTTTGGGAGTGACCAGCAACCTCTGGTCCCACCAAGTAGGAGGCTGGAGATGAGCGTGGTGATGTGGGGGCGATGGGCGGGTTAAGGGGGGGTGGCACCACCTGGCCTACCTGCCGTGGCGGGGAGTTCAACGGCTGTGCTAGGTCCTCATCCCCAGCCTTGGTGCCTCCCGAAGCAGCGCTAAGCAGAGAGTGTGTAGGGGGTGTGTGGGGTGGGCGAGAGATGCCCGCTACACCGCCACGGCCAGGGGGGGGGTGAGAGAGCATGGCCCTGCCTGAGGGCAACCCCAACCTTAGCCTGGGCCCCACCCTTCTCACTCGCCTTGGCTGAGGGCAAGGGGCCCCAGGAGGGGTCAAAGCGGGGAGGTCGTGGCCTAGGGTGAGCAAAGGCATCGGATGAGTTGGGAGAGGGGGTAGAGACGGCCTGGCTTGCCAGCTGGTGCTGGCTGTGGGACCCCTGAGCATGGCCTGCCCCCTCTGCCCCAGCCGGGCCACCCCCCGCTGTGGTGCGTTGGGGGGGGGTGGCAGCAGGTGGGTGTGGAGGGGGAGCTGGGGCGGCCTGGCCTGCCAGCTGCTGCTGGCTGTGGGACCCCTGAGCATGGCCTGCCCCCTCTTCCCCAGCCGGGCCACCCCCCGCTGTGGTGCGCTGGGGGGGGGGTGGCAGCAGGTGGGTGTGGAGGGGGGGCTGGGGCGGCCTGGCCTGCCAGCTGCTGCTGGCTGTGGGACCCCTGAGCATGGCCTGCCCCCTCTGCCCCAGCCGGGCCACCCCCCGCTGTGGTGCGCTGGGGGGGGGGTGGCAGCAGGTGGGTGTGGAGGGGGGGCTGGGGCGGCCTGGCCTGCCAGCTGCTGCTGGCTGTGGGACCCCTGAGCATGACCTGCCCCCTCCGCCCCAGCCGGGCCACCCCCCGCTGTGGTGCGCTGGGGGGGGGTGGCAGCAGGTGGGTGTGGAGGGGGGGCTGGGGCGGCCTGGCCTGCCAGCTGCTGCTGGCTGTGGGACCCCTGAGCATGACCTGCCCCCTCCGCCCCGGCCGGGCCACCCCCCGCTGTGGTGCGCTGGGAAAGAGAAGCAGTGGGTGGGTGAGGAGGAGCGTGGGTAAGGGTAACCCTGCTTCTAGCTGTGGGGCCCGGGTGGCGGAGGGTACCGTCCTCTCCCCAGACCTGGATCCACCCCCTCCTCCCCCTGGGGTTGGAGAGGTCTCTGGGGAGGGCTGAGAGGGAGCTGTCGCCGGTGGGAGGGAAGACTAGGGCCTCTACCAAGTCCCCACACCCTATGAGGGACCCTGCCAAAGGGCTGGATTTGGGGTGTGCCCCTAGCCTCTCGCTGAAAACTAGAACTGAGTCTGGCAGGAGGCCCTCTGGCAAACCGTCCCCACTGACCTCACTGACAGAGTACCCAGCTGCGGCCAGGAGGGCTGCTGTGAGCCCTTGCTTAGCTCCCTCCGGGTAGTGAAGGTGGAGGACCAGCTTGATGGAACCTGGAGGGGGGCCGCTGGGTAGGGGCACCATAGGCACTCTGAAAGCCTGACCCAGAAAGGCAACCTGCATAAAAGGCTGGGCCAGGAGGTGACCATGCAGGTGCCTCCCCTGCATGGAAGAGTGGTCATGGAAGAGGTGGAGGGCATGCGAGGGGTGATCTGGCGGCTGGGACGCTGCCAGGGAGGCTACAGCCTGACCATGTTGAGCTGCATACTCTTGCAGAGCTAGCGCGCATACCTCCACAAAACCAGCTACTGAGGCCGGTTGCAGCTGATGTTGCTGCACCAGGCGCATAGCTGTGGCTCCCACTTGCATGGCCCAAACAACGGCAGGGCTAAAGAACTCCCTGGTAGGCTGACGCTGCAGAAGGGAGCCTTGGGAGCTGGCTACCCGGGCCAGAGCTGATGACATCCGGGATAGCATGGAGGACCGCAGCAGAGGCCTGGCACAAAGCAAGATGGGGGGGTCAGCAGGGCACCGGCAAAGAAGGTGCCACACTGGTGAGCCACTTAGCTCAGCAGTCCCCCATTGACCCGGGGGCTGGGCTGGAAAGATAAGGTTGCCGGCTTGCACAGAGTGCAGCACACAAGGCGGGGTTTCTTCCCGTAGTCTACTCCTTGTCGGTGGAGACTCCACTGCTGCTGCTGCTGCTGTTGCTGCTGTTGCTGTTGCTGCTGTTGCTGTTACTGCTGCTGCTGCTGCTGCTACGACTGCGCTGCTGTTCTGCGATGGAGAGCTAGGCCAAACTGCTGCTGCCCAAACTGCTAAGCTGAACGCGAAGCAGTGCTTCTGGGCTGCTGAGGGACGATGCTGTGCTGGCTGCTGGGCTGCGAGGCCTCACCGCTTGCGAGCTTGCGGGCTTGCACGCTTGCACGCTCCGGGCTGGTACTACTGCGGGCTGTCGCTACTGCGGGCTGGCAAAACTGCGGGCTGGCGCCACTTCGGGCTACTGCAGGCTGGGTACTGCGGGCTGGATGTTGGCTACTGCAGGCTACTGACACCCATGGTGTTTGACATGCGGTCCCAGGTACAGCGGCCTGCCTGGCCCTGCCTGCAGCCCACCAAAACTGTGTGTGTTGCGCAAAACTGTGTGTGATGCGCTTTGTGTAGCGCCGCCGTAGCGAGGGTTTTGCTGTGTGATATGATGAGATGGCCCCAGTCCGAGTAGGCTGAGAGCTTGTCCGCCTGGACGCGTGTGTTGCTAATGGAGTTACAGAGGATGGCGACGTCGTCCGCATAATCGATGCTCCCTATAGTGTATCTGTTGTCGCTGTCGTTTTCCACTGACTGGAATTTGTACCCCCGCGCTCCTACTTGGAGCCAACGCAGTAGGGGTTCGATGTAGATGAGGAACAGGAAGGGTGAGAGTGAGTCGCCCTGGATGGTGCCCCGGTCTACGGGTATCGGATCAGTAGGGCCGTACGGGGTCTTGAAGCGCGTTGTAGCGCCCGTGTACAGGTCCTTCACCGCGTCTGTGGCGTCGGTGGGGAAGCCAAGGTCGTGCATGATCCATAGCAGTTTGTCTTGACATGTGGTGTTAAATGCACTTGTGAAGTCGACCATGAGGGCATAGATGTCTGCTTTAGCAAGTTGAGCGTCCTCAAGGGCCATGACTAGCATTTGTAGTTGCTGAGTGGTGTCCCTGTGAGAGCGGAAGCCTGCTTGGCATTTGCTCAGCATCCCATTGGCCTCGGCGTACTCATAGAGTGTCTTGGTAATGAGGCTGGTCCATAGCTTGTAGATGGTGTTGGCCAGTCCTACCGGTCTGTAGGCGTTGAGGTCTGTTTCCTGGCCCTTGTCCTTGTAGAGTAGGCAGGTGTCACTGGTTTTCCATGCTGTGGGTGTGCAGCCAGTGGCCCACATGATGATGAACAGTTGGTGGATGGTGTCCCTCATCTCCCATGGCAACATCTTGATGATCTCGTTCTCGATGCCATCTGGTCCTGGGGCTTTGCCTCCTGCCAGCCTGCTGAGGCATTCTTGGAAGCTAGCTTTGTCCATGATGGCTGTGTGCATCCAGTGAATGTTTTTGCAGGTATGTAGTGTGAAGGGGTCGTCCGCTTTGGCTCGGGCCCAGGGATAGTTTCTTGTCTGTGTGTCTGTGTAGTGGCCGGTTTTGGGCGTTGGGGGTGATAGCTTCTGCCCGTAGGCGGCGGTGATAATCCGGTTAAGGTCGGCCGGGGCGGTACAAATTCTTCTGGTGGCGGGGTCTGTGAGCGCTTGCAGGCCTTTGTGGCTCGTGCGGGATGGGCGTAGAATATATTTGTTGGCTTTTTTGGGCTGGGTGCTTATTAGTTGTTGCATTCGGAGCCGGGCCTGTGCGATGGCGAGTGCGGAGTCGTCATCGTCCAGCTGGTGGATTTGGTCGCGGTAGGTGTTTGTCAGCTTAGCTAGTGCGGCTTGCACGTGGTTGTCGGTTGGGTCGTCGTCTTGACGTGCTAGCACCGCCTCCCTGATCGCTGTGTTGCTTGTGTCTGTATCTGGGATGAGCTCCTCGATCGTTGGGTGGGCGCCATTCTGTTTGAATAGTTGCCTAGCCTGCCGGCTGAGATTTCTAGTGGTCTTGAGCTTCTTGCCTAGCGCCGATCTGATTCTGCACATGGTCCTGCGTTGGTAGTGTTGGCCCCCTCTAGTCAGTGTCTTTGTTGTGCAAGTCTTCATGGCGGTCGTCCTGCAGGTTTCCAAAAGGGTTGTGAGCATGGTGGCTGCCATGTCTACAGCTTGCCTTGGGTGGAGGCCTGCTAGCTGCGTCAGGCGTTTGGGTTGGTGTGGGTTGGCCTTGTCCAGGTTCGCCAAGAAGGCTGTGGCTTCCGTAAAGAGAGGTGACAGGTAGGCTGCCAGTTGTGCGTGCAGTTGTGGTGCGCCTGAGCTGGGTTGTTGCACGGCTAGGCGGAAGGCTTCCCTGTCGCTGTTGTTGATGGGTGTGGTAAGAACAGTGTGCTTTTGGTTTTGGGGCTGTTGTGTTTGTGCCAGGTGTATGCCCAATCTGGCTGTAGTCAGTGTGGCAGTGAGTGGTCTGTGGTCGCTGAGATATGTGCGTGTGTCTACGTTGGTGCGATGCTCGGGGCCTGGTCGTGCGTCGCGCGTCAGAATGGCGTCGATGCGGCTGTTGCAGTGTGGTTGTTGGTAGGTCCAGGCCCGGTCGCCGGGGTCGGCTTCGGGCAGGCGCATCTCTGTGGCAAACTCCCTCATCATGCGGTCTTGGGTGTATTCAGTGTGTTCGGAGCGGTCTTCTGTTTTCATCGTGGCATTCAAGTCACCGGCGAGAATGAGGGAGCCGGGCAGGTGTCTTGTGGCTGTGCGTATGTGTTGCTGCATCTTCTCCCGCAGTGGGAGCGCGTCTTCGTTGCAGCCCGATGGCCAGTACGTTGCTACGATGGTGAGGTTGTCGCTGTGGTGCTGGCTACGAGTCAGGATGACGCATCTGGAGTTTGCTTCCGCCTCCGTGCTTGGTGGTGCTAGGGTGGCTTGCGTCTGAATGGCTAGGTCATGCTTGATGCCAATGAGGACTTCACTGTGGCCACCGTGTCGGTGCAGTGTGTAGTCCTGGGTGGCTACTCTCAGCCATCCCGGTGTGTCTTTCTTGTGTTGTGTCTTCGTCGCTGTCAAGATCAGGATGTCGGGGTGGTGGTGGTGGATGAGGTGGGCGACGTCCCTTCTAGCCCGGTAGAGGCCCCGGACGTTAAGAGTTGTGAGCGTCAGGTGTTGTCTGCTGGGGGTCTGGTGAGCTTGTGTGGGGATATTGGGGGGGGCCTCTGTGGTTGGGCATGGGACTGACGGGCTGGATGTGGTGGCAGTGGGTGCAGCCTGGGTGGTGGTTAGGTACCTTGACATGAGCGTTTGCGTGTGCCCCTCTTTGCTGTGGCTGGTGTTTCTGGCTCCTTTCTTCGATCGTGGTTTCTTAGGGCCTGTCTTGGTGCTTGGCTTCTCGTTTCGTGTTGGGGGGGGAGGTGTGGCTGCGTCCTCCTTCGTGGTGGCAGCTTCGCGGTGTCGCGACCGGGTCGGCGGGTCTGCCTCTGCAGAGGTATTTTTGCGTTTAAGATCGTTGTTGCTCGTGGCGAGGGAAGGTGGTGTCGCTGCTGGAGGTGGTATTGCTGGTGGTTGGTCGTCGTGGCCGCTCAGGTCTATGGGGTCCGGTCTTTGGTAGTGTTGCTCTAGCTGTGTCGTGGTGGCTTGCTCCAATGGGTCTGCTAACCAGAAGATGGGTTCGATGAGATTCTTATGTTGCATGCCTTGCTTGAGTAGGATTAGCCCTCCTTGCAGCTCCTTCCAGTCTGCTGTGGTCAGCAGCCGTCTAGCGTGTGTAGCTTGTGAGTCCAGCCAGTACCAGGTGTTGTCTAGGTACCTAAGGGTAGTCGCATGGTTCCTGTTGATGAGAATGGCTGCGTTGCTGATGCGATTGTCCTCATTGCCCATGATGGTACTTAGCGTTGCCCTAGTGATGTTGTCATGGGGCAGCTCCTGCGTTGCCAGGTGTAGGGTCTTGTAGTTGTGATAAAGGTAGTGGTTCATGGAGTGGATGTTGAAGTTTCCATCCTGATCGTATATGTGTGGGGTACGGTCGGGCAGGGGTATGTGCTTGTTTTCCCCCCTGGCTCTGCTAGCTAGGTCTTGAAGGTGGGTGGCCAGGTGGCTGCAGTGTGTGAGGACATCATGTGGGTTGATCAGTGGTCTCCCCATGGCCATGTTGATGGCGTGTACCAAGCAAAAACATTTGTGTTGTGCTTCCATATAGATGGGTACGGGTGGGCCAGTGTTGTGGTTGGTATGGCTGATGATGTGATTTATCTTCTTGGTATGGCAGAGTGCTAACTGTGCACTCGTACGGGTTGTGTGGGTGGGGGTGATGATGAAGAGCTGGTGGTGCGTTTGCTTTGTTGACATTGCGATGCGTGCCAAGGGAGTGGGTGCTGGGTCTAGGGAGTCCTTGAGTGACCATTTCCCATTGAGGCTTGTCATGGCCATGCTGTGGCCCAGTCTTTTGCATAGGAATGCAGTCGTTGTGTTTAGTCCAGTCTTGGGGTCGCCTGAGGTCGGCGACACTTGTCGCCATCAGGCCGTACTGAGATGTGAGGTACAGGTCTATTACTCCATCGTCGTAGCCTCCTGCGCCTCTTGCCATCTGCCAGGCTTTAAGTTCGTCCGGTGTGTTGAGCTGCGTGAGCCTTTGTGCGTAGAAGGTGTCGATATCGTCGATGCTGGCCCATTTCCGTCCCGCGATGTTGTTAAGGGAGTCGGCTTGGCATGTGCTGCTACCCACTTGCTGGACGTAGTGTGTGTTGGGTCCCGGGTTGGCTTCAACGTCCCCGCATGCAAGTAGGAGCCATGCAATGTATGTGATCGCCATGGCGCAGTAGCTCGTGCTCAAAATGCCCAGCCATTGGATGGCGGTCTTAAGGTGGTCCATGGGGATGACGTTGGTAGGGCGTCGTTGTTTATCTAAGATGGTGATTCTGTAAATAGTGTGGCGTTGAAGAGTGGTGTTGTAGTGATGAACGATTACTGAGGACTTGCCTCCCGTCACAGTGTAGTGGCCTTGTGTAATCCAGGTGTGCATGCAGACTGTGAGGTTGAGTATGGCGGTGTGTCTATCGATAGTCCCGTCTATGTAAAGGAAATTGACGAAGGCCGATGTAGTGGAGATGGCTCTCCATCTTTGCAGCCTTTTGCAATGCCTTCGAAAGCAGTTTTGGGACTGAGAGATGGTCTGAGAGATGGACTGAGAGATTATCGGAGTGAGGTGAAGTGTTGCATGGTGATGAATCCACCACCATGCACAGGCTACTGCTATGAATATGCAATGCATGCCCTTCCATTGCAAGTAGGTTTGTTTGATGTCATGGAGGGCATCCTTACATGGGACAAGTGTCTTGTAGGTCTTGTCAGCAATCGTACCAACGTCTCTGCTGGTATCCATCAGCATGCATGAATGGAGCATCCCTGTCTGCTCCTTGGCTGGCTGTGCTTCATAGGGCGGCATGGTGCCAGCGTGTATGGCTGGAGCGTGCTCTGCTGGTACATGGTGGGCTCCGCGTGCCTCGCGGGCCTGCATGGTGGGGTATTGAACACGGGGCTGCATCATGGCAAGCATGCCGTGCGTGGCTGGGGCGTGCGCTGCTGGCATGCAGTGGGCTGGCTGTGCTCCGCCAGCCTCACCGGCCTGCGTGGTGGGGCATTGGGCACGGGGCTGCGTCATGGCAAGCATGTCGTGCGTGGCTGGGGCGTGCGCTTCTGGCATGCAGTGGGCTGGCTGTGCTCCGCCAGCCTCACCGGCCTGCATGGTTGGGCATTGAACACGGGGCTGCATCATAACAAGCATGCCGTGCGTGGCTGGGGCGTGCGCTTCTGGCATGCAGTGGGCTGGCTGTGCTCCGCCAGCCTCACCGGCCTGCATGGTGGGGCATTGGGCACGGGGCTGCGTCATGGCAAGCATGTCGTGCGTGGCTGGGGCGTGCGCTGCTGGCATGCAGTGGGCTGGCTGTGCTCCGCCAGCCTCACCGGCCTTCATCGTGGGGCTTTGGGCATGGGGCTGTATCGTGGCAGGCCAGTAGTTCATTTCTGCGCATAGCAAGGGTAACATGTGTAGGATTGGTTGTGCATCACATACTTGAATGTCAATAGTTGAGTCAGGCCCTAGGGTTGCCTGAGCAGAGCTGTTCCTTAGGGGTATTCCCGTCGGGGGGGGCCGCAGGGGTGTTCCCTTTGGCAGTTCGTAGCAGTCCGTCAGGGGTGTGCCCATCGGGGGGGGCCGCAGGGGTGTTCCCTTTGGCAGTTCATAGCAATCCGTCAGGGTGTTTCCCTTCGGGGTGGTCCGCAGGGTGTTTCCCTTTGGCAGTACATAGCAATCCGTCAGGGTGTTTCCCATCAGGGTGGTCCGCAGGGTGTTTCCCTTTGGCGATGGTTTGTGGTGTCTGTAGGCATACGTCGGCTCAGGGCAGAGTGTGGTAATGCACGGCTGTGGCAGAGCAGGCCTAGTCTCTTGTCGCTGTATGGGGTTTTGTGGGGCGCAGTGCTGTATAGCTAAGCAAGGCTGCGAGCGCTTGTTTTCTGGCTGCCACATCGGGTTTCGGCGGCTGTTACGTCCAGTCCAGAAATGTTCTCCCTGTGGAAGGCTATTTGGGCAGCGAGCTATGCGGGTGGATGTGTGCGCAGAGCTATTGTGGCCTTGGTTCGGGTTGCAGCAATATGTCAGCTGTAACATCATCAGCATAACAATTGCTTTGATCATTGCTGACCATCTGGGCTTACCCGGCATAGTGCTGACGCAGTAGCTAATCGCGTTCAGCATCCCGGCCGTCTCAAGAGACGCCGCGTCGCTCCACCTATCATTGGGGTTCATTTTTGGCGCATCGTGTAGTCGTGTACAGCGTTTGGTGAACAGCGTCGTGTGTGTTGCAGAAAACTCCTCCGGTTGTTGCCAACCGAAAAAGTCCGCAGGTGATGTTCCTCCAAACGCGTCATAGGGCGGAGAGCGTGTGGCAGTGGGCCGAAGCCCTCTCGAAGGCCAGGCCTGCGCGGCGGGGTCAGTGGTCTTACATCCCCGGCACCGTCAGCTCCTAGGGCTGCGTGGTGTTGGTCAAGTCCCCCACCATCCTCATAGGGTGCACCTAAGTGCAGCTGCAGGCAGAGGGGCCCAGGGGCGAGTGCTGCGGGTGGACGGGGAGCTCGCAGGCAGGCCAGTGTCCCTAGTGAGCGTGTACGCCCCGGCGCAGCAGGCAGAGCGGCCAGCGTTCTACGCCGAGTGCCTCCCCGCTTGCCTGCCGCCAGCCGCCGACCGCCGCCTCCTCCTCATTGGGGGCGACTTCAACGGGCCCACTAGCGTGACCTGCAGACCTAACCACGCCGGCCGGGGTGAAGGCAGCGTGTAGGGCTTCCCAGCACCACTACTCAGCCGCAGAGCCCACTGGAGTCTACGCAGCCAAGCCACCCAGGCTGAGGCTCCCGAGGGCCCCGATGGCAGCCCTATGCTGTCAAAGGAGGAGCAGGGCCGAGCTCTGCAGGGCTGCTCTCACAGCAAGGCCCTTGGATTAGATGGGATGCCCATGGAGGTCTATGACCGGCTGTGGCTGGAGCTGGGGCGGCCGATGCTTTCCATGTTGCAAGAGGCCTTGGCAGACACCGCTGACCCTGCCCCCCTGGCTAAGTTTCTGAACGGCATCATCACCCTCGTGCCCAAGGCTGGCAAGCCGAGGGACCAGGTGGCCGGCTACGCCCCATCACGCTCCTCAACTGCGTTGTGTGCCTAGTGGCGAGGGCAGTGGAGGACCGGTTGCAGCTGCCGTTGGCCCTGTTGGTGTCCCCCTCCCAGTCCGCTTTCATCGTGGGCAGGGACATCAGCGAATGCGTGCAGTTCCACCTGGACCTGTTGAAGTACCTGCACTAGAGGGGCAGCCCAGCCTGGTTGTTATTGCTGGACTTAGCGGGGGCTCATGACAACGTGTCCTGGGGCTTGCTAGACGATGGACACGGTGGAGGCCATGGGGTTATGCCGGGAGGGGCATGTTCGCTGGGCTTAGCTGCTGCACCGGGGGGCCGCAAGCCAGGTGCGGGTCAACAGCCACCTCACCGACAGCTTCCCTCTTGCGTCAGGGGTGCTGCAGGGCGGTGGGGCACCCCGCTCTATTGGTGCATCGTGCTCCAGCCGCTGGTCAGCTACCTCAGCTCGCTCCAGCTAGCAGGCCGCATCAGCACCCCCACCATCCCCTCCAGCCCTCTGGCCATGCACAGGGCCGCCCCGACCCCCGCGCCTCCCTACAAGTAGTACGCTGATGATCTCTCCATCGTGGTGCTTGATCGGGTCCGAGACGGGAAGGTGGTGGTGGAGGGCCTGGGACTGGTTCACGCCGCATGAGGCCCTGCGGTAAGCGTGAGCGAGAGCTCGGACATGCCGTGCGCCCATCCAGAGCCCGGGCTGGGTAACCAAGGGGCCTCGGGCCCCGTGGAGCGTGCGGGAGCAGGGGTCGAGCAGCAGCAGCGTGGGGAGCAGGATCCCGTTGTGGTTATCCCAACTGTCCGAGCCGGGGTGCAAGTGCGCCACCTAGGGGCCCTCCTTGGGACGGCCTCCTACGCTGCCACCAGCGAGGCCGCCTACGGGGGGGCGATCGCGGCCATGATGGCAGCCTCCATCCCTTGGCGGCCCCAAGGCCACGCCCTCCTGGGCCGGGCACAGGTGGCCCAGCAGTGTTTGGCCTCCAAGCCCAACCACCAGTTGGCCTTCGTGCAACACTCCGTTCCTTTGGCGCAGGCCATGGCCTGGCTGTCCATCGCTTTGCGGCAGCCTCAGACCTGCCCCAGGAGCGCAGCCCCTACAGCAGCCGTCTCTACCCAAGCAAGGCCATCCGCGTGATGCCCCGGGGGGAGGGAGGGGTTGGGATGCCGGACTTGGGGGTCACTAGCACAGCCATGCTGGCGAAGATGCTGGCCCAGCTCTGATCGCCCCGGGTTCGTCCCTCGCAGCCTTTGACCCACACCCTGCTGGCAGACTCCACTCACGGCCTCAACACTTGGGCCATCACCGACCCCACCGCCCCCCCCTCACGAGGCATCAGCCAGCGGCTGCAAGCTCACGTGGCAGCCTTGGCTCGACTCAAGCTGTTCCGTGCGGTGCCCTTCGCTAGCCAGGCCCTTCTTCGCGGTGATGGCAAAGCCATTGTGGTACAACGCGGAAGTCCGCTTGAACCCGACAGGAAGGGAGGCGGCAGCTGAGCAGGGCTGGTCCAACGTCCGCCACGTGCGGGAGGCCCTTCACCGCCCCCAACTAGAGGGAGAGGCTCGTTGGACTACTGACTTGGTTGGGCCAGGGGTTGGGCCAGGGGTGGGTTTTGTGATGCGGCGCACCCCCATGCTTCAGCCCTCCCACTGGGGGGGACGCAACGGCCGCCTCTACCCCCTAGACCCCACAGGGCATGGGCCCCACGGGGTTTTCCGGGCAGAGTAAGGGGAGGCCTGGGAGCCAGCTGCGGTGGCCCGGCTCAACAAGCCCAGCTACAGGCTGACCCCGGAGGAGCGAGCCACCCATCTCCGCCTTCTACCCGCCCAGCGTCACGGGGCGCAGGGTCAGGCTTAAGGGCAGGAGCAGAGAGGGGCCAGGGGGGGGGCAGGGGAGGGGGGCGGGCAATGGGGCGGGGGCGGGGGCGGCGCCGGGGGAAAGGGCGTGGAGGGGCATCGGGTGGGGAGGGACATCCGAGTGGGCCTTTGCGGCGCAGTGCCCTCCACCTGCGCAGTGCCCTCCACCTGCTTCCGCCATCGGCGTCTCGGGCCCAAGTTGGCCTGTATTGAGCCCATACCGGCCCCTCCCCCCGGCCCCACCCCTTTGCCAGGTCCGCCTTCCCTTCATAGCTCACCCACCCTCCTCTACATACGCGTAGCCAGCGCGGGGGCGAGCCAGGACTAGCCATGCAGCGCCCAGGTGTGGCCGCCAGGTTCATGGCGGTCAACCTCATTGTGCAGGGCCTAGCCCAGCCGCACAAGCTGCAGGCCCTGCTAGACTGAGCCGCTGACAGCCCGGCGCAGGTGATGAAGAAGAAGAAGAAGACTACTCTGGCGTGGAGCCGGCGTGCATTAAGGAAGGAGCTTCCGCCTGGGGCGCGGCCTGCTCCCACCACCTACCCTGGGTGATGGAGAGACCCTTCCTAGCCCCAATCCCCTTTCCCTGCTCTGAGTCTGTAGCTTGTTTTGGCGATGCTATGTGAGCTTATCACTGCGTGCCCGGTGAGCTTGTTAAGTAGTTTGATGGTGTTAGTGTGTGTTACACCCAACTCCCTCATATGTTGCTTGGTGTGTGCTTCGTATGTAATGCCGCCTATGCCAAGTAGGATAGAAATGGTCGGATGGTAACGGTGTTGCCAGCTTCCCGGATGGCCGTGGCGAGGGCTGCGTGTTGTGTGCTGGCTTTTTCTAGTTGTTCGGTCCATCGAGAGTCGGCGCAATATTTAATCTCCAATATAGTGACGTGCTTGTTGGACTCGTCCTTATCCCTGTTTCTTTTGTTGCTTTTGGTGGTGACCATGATGATATCAGGGCGGGTTGTCGTATTGTGTGCTGTTGGCAGGCCTATGGCTGCAAGGGTGTCGCTTAAGGTGGTGTTAGGGAGATCCATGTCGTTTTGCTCGCCGCGTGCGTGGCTGCCGATGTCAGTGTATGTGATGCACCCTCCTTGCGAGCCTTTACTGATCGCTTTAGTGATGAGGCGTCCCGCCCCGTTGTGCCGCTCTTGTACTAAAGCTGCAGTGCGGGTGCATCCCGAGAGAAGGTGAGTAGCACTATCGGCCTCGCCGCAGAGCGGGCACCGATCGTCCGCGGTCTTCCCCCAGCGCATCGCCAATTTCTGGTTGTAGAGCCCGCCAGTGCTGTAGAGCAGTGCTGTTCTTTGGGCAGCGGTCGGGATGCCCGGGTCGAGCATTACTCTTTCACATGACCCTTTGGCGGCGACCCTGGCGATGTCTTGGGACATCTGGTAGTAAATGCTATCTTGGTTTGCGAGTCCCAGTTTGTGTTTGGCGCGCATATGTGTGCGTACGCTGTGTCGGCAGTCCGGTAGCGGTATGGTGGTGCCAGTTTCGGTGGTTGCGCTCAGCCAGGTCTGTTGTTCGGTGTGCTCGTGCGGGGCCTGAGTGTGGGCCTGCTCCGGGTACATAGCCGCGTGTTTGGCCAGGGTGTCTGCCGCTTCATTTCCGATGATGCCGGAATGTGCCCGGACTTTTCGTAGGTGTATAGTGTCGCGGCTGTTCATGATCAGGGTGGCGATGTCGGCCAATATGTCCCTATGATGATGTGTGCGGATCGACATTGGGTTGGCCAGTGCTCTCCGTATTTGGTATATGGAGCAGAGGCTGTCAGTGGCGATATGGGCTGCTCCCGATTTGATGGCCGCGTGGATAGCTGCGAGCTCTGCTCTGTTTATGGTGTTGTGGTCGGGTAGGGCAATGGTGAGCCGCTCGTCATTCTCCGGTGTGTACACTCCCGCTCCCACTTTCCGCGACGGGGCGCGATCCGTTCCTTGCATGCAGCTGCCATCTGTGTACGTGACAGTCCTCCCGTTGGGGATGACCATACTTGATGTTGTGCAGAACGGGGGTGCGATCTGGTTGGGTTGGCGCATGTGCCCCGTGGCGGGGAGCTCACGGTCTGCCGGGAGGTGCATGTGCTTGTAGTGCCCGCTGGGCAGTTGGGTGGGCTGGACGTGTTTCGAGGGTTGGTTGTGTTTAGGGTGCCGTTCGGGTCTGGGGTGTAGCGCCGTGGCTGTGTTGGTCAGCCTGCCCTGTGGATTCCCTTTTGTGACGAGTTGTTGCCCCGCCTTGTTCCAAACGATGTAGGTGAGCAGCGTGGCGTGTTTGCATGACTTGGTAGCTGCCTTTGATTTGTCAAGGGGGATGGTGGCCAGGTGCTGACAGTACTCCGGGTAGCTTTTGAGCATGGCTATGTGTTTAGGATATGAGATGCCTTTCTTTCCTGGGATGAGCAGGATAGTGGCCGTAGCCTCCTCCGTTGTGGCAGAGTGTATTGCATGTTTGATGCATTTTAGGGCCAGGGCATCCTCAGCAAGGACGTTCCATGTAGAGAGCCCTGTGTGTCTCACGAGGAGGCAGTTGTGGTGTGCCCCATAGGCTGTGTCGTTGATGTCTGGGCTCCAGTAGGTAGTGGTCTCAGCCCTGACCGTGAGTGGATTGGCCCATCTCTGGACGGTGCTGGGAAAGTACTGTGTGTTGTAGAGGGTGGTGATGGCCTTGTTTTGTGCTGCTAGGAGTGGTTGGGGGGTGCTTTGTGTATTATTTCTACGTAGGAGAGCTGCTAGCTCCATGGCTGGGTCCCGTGGGTGTGGTGTGTGCTGCAGCCATGTGGTTAGATTTTGGTAATTGGTCTTGTTGATCAGGCCCACTGTGCGCCCCGCCTCATCATGGGCTACTACGTGTTCAATGAGGCTGTGTTGGGGCAGGTTGGATCCTTGGCTCCCTCCACACATAGCTTGGGTGGTGATGTGGGAGTGATTCTGGAGTGTGATTTCGCACCTTCCCGTCCCGACGATGTCTGTTTGCGGGTTGACCGGTGAGGTGTGGAATGTGGCTCTGGAGTGCAGGTCGGTGCAGCGGGGTATCCAGGTGTGGGGGTCGGGCAGACCCTGCCGGGTATGCTCTGGGAGGGCCGCGTCGAGTGGTCGGCGTCTCGCCTCTCACTCGTAGAAAAGATCGCATTATAAGGGTACTTTTTTTTCTGATGGAAGTCTTCAGTTTCTCATTGGCAAGCCAACGCACTTGAAAAAAAAAATCAACTCCAAGTGGCTGGCGAGATTTGATCGTTTGACTATCATGCACTTCTGTGAGGGCAACCAGTACTGGTTGAGGTCCAGTACTGGTTGCTAACCAGTACAAGACCTCAACCAGTACTGGTTGGCATCCAGTACTGGTTGCCATCCAGTACTGGTTGTCAGCTTTGGCAGAGTTAGGGCATGGAGATATCAAAGTTTCCGCGTATCACATTCAAGCCTTCCCAATAGTACTACTTGCATCGCTGGTCTTAGCGCTTCGCTGGATGCTCCCCAACGGCTGTCTACGTCGATGTGCGATGTGCGATGTTTTGTCGATGTGCGCTACAATGTGCGCTTCACTCAGGCAAATTAGTAACAGCATTTTTGAGATTCAGAGCCTCGGACTTGGTACATAGTCAAATGAAGGCATTGTAAGATTGGGGGTTGAAACTAAAATTCGAGAATTTGCGCGGTTGGTGAGATACGGCCATGCTACAGTACTGTAGAGGTCTACAGTACTGTCGGGGTACCTCGCGAGTACACGAACAGAGCCTCGGACTTGGTACATAGTCTAAAGAAGGCATTGTAAGATCGGGGGTGGAAACTAAAATTCGAGATTTTGCGCGGTTGGTGAGATACGGCCATGCTACAGTACTGTAGAGGTCTACAGTACTGTCGGGGTACCTCGCGAGAGACCACTTACAGTACTGTAGACATCTACAGTACTGTAGACATCTACAGTACTGTAAACATCTACAGTACTGTAAGTACCTCGAGGTACCTCGAGAGACCACTTACAGTACTGTAGATGTCTACAGTACTGTAGACATCTACAGTACTGTAGACACCTACAGTACTGTAGACATCTACAGTACTGTAGACATCTACAGTACTGTAGACATCTATAGTACTTTATGTACCTCAAGGTACCTCGAGGGACTACTTACAGTACTGTAGACACCTACAGTACTGTAGACACCTACAGTACTGTAGACATCTACAGTACTGTAGACATCTACAGTACTGTAGGTACCTCAAGGTACCTCGAGAGACCATTTACAGTACTGTAGACATCTACAGTACTGTAGACATCTACAGTACTGTAGGTACCTCAAGGTACCTCGAGAGACCATTTACAGTACTGTAGACATCTACAGTACTGTAGACATCTACAGTACTGTAGGTACCTCGAGGTACCTCGAGAGACCATTTACAGTACTGTAGACATCTACAGTACTGTAGACATCTACAGTACTGTAGGTACCTACAGTACTGTAGACATCTACAGTACTGTAGATATCTACAGTACCTCGAGGTACCTCGAGGTACCTCGAGAGACCATTTACAGTACTGTAGACATCTACAGTACTGTAGACATCTACAGTACTGTAGACATCTACAGTACTGTAGACATCTACAGTACTGTAGACATCTACAGTACTGTAGACATCTACAGTACCTCGAGGTACTTCGAGGTACCTCGAGAGACCACTTACAGTACTGTAGCCTTTAAGCACTTAGAAAAATTCTGGACATCTCACTTGCATTCAAGGCATCCGTCCAACACTTAGTCGCAGCATCGTGTAGCCGGTATTGCAGCGATGGCATCGCACGAGGTTACCCATACTCGCAGCCGCATCTAGCCCATACTCGCAGCCACATACTCGGCAATCAACCTCGCGGCCACACAGCTGGTCCACAGATGGCATCGAACGAGGTTACCCATACTCGCAGCCACATCTAGCCCATACTCGCAGCCACATACTCGGCAATCAACCTCGCGGCCACACAGCTGGTCCAGCAGCGCAGAAGCATACCTGTGAGGCAGCTCGGTGCGAGGATCTCACCTCGCAGCCAGCCTCGCAGCCATTTTCCTCGCAGCCAGCCTCGCAGCCAGTTTCGCAGCCAGCCTCGCAGCCAGCCTCGCAGCCAGCATCGCAGCTAGCCTCGCGGCCAGTTTCCTCGCAACGATTCTCCGCAATGAATCGCAAGCATTGATGCACCAACGCAAGGCAGGTGCAACGTGTTGTGAGCAGCCAAGAGGCCAGAAGGACCATGGTAAGAGTTTAGGATCAAGGTAAGAGCTTAGAAGGAGCTAGCATTGCGCAGCATAGCCCTTAGTATCCAGCCTAACCGCTACCACACCTGGTTGCTGCAGGTCTTACAATCACGCCTAGTACCCCCCTGATTACCACCCCCTCCCAGTCCCCCTCACCACCACCACCACCACCACCACCACCACCACCACCACCACCACCACCATTTCATCACCTCTCACAACGTTCCCACTGTTGCCTCCCTTGTGTTGCAGCCCAGCCCCAGCCCAGCCCAGCCCAGCCCAGCCCAGCCCAGCCCAGCCCAGCCCAGCCCAGCCCAGCCCAGCCCAGCCCAGCCCAGCCCAGCCCAGCCCAGCCCAGCCCAGCCCAGCCCAGCCCAACCCAACCCTACTCTCCCACCCTGCACTTCCTACTGAGGTGAGGACAAAGGAAGGTGGGTTGTAATGGAGGGCTGCTACACCTGCCCCTCCATCTGCCAGCTCTACATCTCCCTACTCTAATGGTGAGTGCATCCAGTACCCATGTCCAATGTTTGCTTCGTTACACAAATCGTCACACCATTGCCGCAGGTCTTGTGTGCCTACACCTGAGACTATCAATGCGCTCCCCACTTCTCTCGCCCTCCCCATGGACCTCCCCTTCCCTTCCCTCCCCTTCCTCCCCTTCCTCCCACACACATATACACCACACCCCAGCAGAAGGTGAGTGCAGGTATGTGGCACCCTGTACCCACCTTAACCGCTAGCATGCCCCTTGTCCCGCTGCAGGGTTGATCGTCACACCCTTCCCCATCCCCTTTTCCTCCCCTTTCCCACGCCCACCACCAACGCCCAGCTTGTCGTCCCTACACTTCCACCTCTACCCACCCCCCACTTCCCCCCTCCCTGTCACCTCTCCCCTGACATCCCAGCAGCCAGGAGAAAGCCCACCCCACCCACCCTCTTCCCACCCCTCCCATCCCCCTCTCCCTCCCTCTCCCCTCCCATACTTGTCAAGCCTACCCTTCCCCTCTCCCACCCTTCGATTGACGTGGCATCGCAACCCCCACCTCACCCCACCTTCCCTTCCCTACACCCTACACTCCCCACCGCAGTCCCACCCACTGGCGCATGGGATATGTTGCCTGGTGTGAGCAGGTAGGAGGCCAGGAGGACCACAAAGGTAAGGCCACGGTGATAGCTAACACAGTGCCCAGCCTGGTCACCCTACCGCACGTGCACGCCCCTTGGTTGCAGGTCTAGTGGGCACCTGCCTTCCACTTCCCTTTCCCCTACCACAACCACCCCCTCCCAATTCATCCTCCCCCTCCCCCGCCCCCGCCCCCGCCCCCGCCCCCGCCCCCGCCCCCGCCCCCGCCCCCGCCCCCGCCCCCGCCCCCGCCCCCGCCCCCGCCCCCGCCCCGCCCCCGCCCCCGCCCCCGCCCCCGCCCCCGCCCCCGCCCCCGCCCCCGCCCCCGCTCCCTCCCCTGCCCCCACCCCCACCCATGCCCCCACCCACCCCAACCCATGCCCCCAACCCATGCCCCCACCCACCCAAACCCATGCCCCCAACCCAACCCACCCCCGCCCAGCCCAACCCGGTTGAGCCTCCCGCCTCCCCACCTCCCGCCTCCCTGCCTCCCGCCTCCCCGTCTCCCGCCTCCCTGCCTCCCACCTCCCGCCTTCCACATCTACCCCCTCCCCGCCTTCACTCTTCCACTCCCCCCCCTTCCTAGCAGCAGTCATCAAGCAGCCAAAAGGTAGGTAGGTGCTACAGTGCCCCTACTATATCTGCTGCTGCTGCCACTGCTGCTGCTGCTGCTGCGCCCCTGCTGCTGCTGCTGCCCCCCTACTGCTGCTACTGCCCCCCTGCTGCTGCTGCTGCTGCCCCCCTGCTGCTGCTGCTGCCCCCCTACTGCTGCTACTGCCCCCCTGCTGCTGCTGCTGCTGCCCCCTGCTGCAGCTGCTGCTGCCCCCCTACTGCTGCTGCTGCTGCTGCTGCTGCTGCTGCTGCTGCCCCCCTGCTGCTGCTCCTGCCCCCCTGCTGCTGCTGCTGCTGCTGCCCCCCTACTGCTGCTGCTGCTGCGCCCCTGCTGCTGCTGCTGCGCCCCTGCTGCTGCTGCTGCGCCCCTGCTGCTGCTGCTGCCCCCCTACTGCTGCTGCTGCTGCTGCTGCCCTGCTGCTGCTGCTGCTGCCCCCCTGCTGCTGCTGCTGCTGCCCCCCTGCTGCTGCTGCTGCCCCCCTGCTGCTGCTGCTGCCCCCCTGCTGCTGCTGCTGCTGCTGCCCCCCTACTGCTGCTGCTGCTGCCCCCCTACTGCTGCTACTGCCCCCCTGCTGCTGCTGCTGCTGCCCCCCTGCTGCTGCTGCTGCCCCCCTACTGCTGCTACTGCCCCCCTGCTGCTGCTGCTGCTGCCCCCTGCTGCAGCTGCTGCTGCCCCCCTACTGCTGCTGCTGCTGCTGCTGCTGCTGCTGCTGCTGCCCCCCTGCTGCTGCTCCTGCCCCCCTGCTGCTGCTGCTGCTGCTGCCCCCCTACTGCTGCTGCTGCTGCGCCCCTGCTGCTGCTGCTGCGCCCCTGCTGCTGCTGCTGCGCCCCTGCTGCTGCTGCTGCCCCCCTGCTGCTGCTGCTGCTGCCCCCCTGCTGCTGCTGCTGCCCCCCTGCTGCTGCTGCTGCCCCCCTGCTGCTGCTGCTGCTGCTGCCCCCCTACTGCTGCTGCTGCTGCCCCCCTGCTGCTGCTGCTGCCCCCCTGCTGCTGCTGCTGCCCCCCTGCTGCTGCTGCTGCTGCTGCCCCCCTACTGCTGCTGCTGCTGCCCCCCTACTGCTGCTGCTGCCCCCCCCCCTGCTGCTGCTGCCCCCCCCCTGCTGCTGCTGCTGCCCCCCTGCTGCTGCTGCCCCCCTGCTGCTGCTGCTGCCCCCCTGCTGCTGCTGCTGCCCCCCTGCTGCTGCTGCTGCTGCTGCCCCCCTACTGCTGCTGCTGCTGCCCCCCTACTGCTGCTGCTGCTGCCCCCCTGCTGCTGCTGCTGCCCCCCTACTGCTGCTACTGCCCCCCTGCTGCTGCTGCTGCTGCCCCCTGCTGCAGCTGCTGCTGCCCCCCTACTGCTGCTGCTGCTGCCCCCCTGCTGCTGCTGCTGCCCCCCTACTGCTGCTACTGCCCCCCTGCTGCTGCTGCTGCTGCCCCCTGCTGCAGCTGCTGCTGCCCCCCTACTGCTGCTGCTGCTGCTGCTGCTGCTGCTGCTGCCCCCCTGCTGCTGCTCCTGCCCCCATGCTGCTGCTGCTGCTGCTGCCCCCCTACTGCTGCTGCTGCTGCGCCCCTGCTGCTGCTGCTGCGCCCCTGCTGCTGCTGCTGCGCCCCTACTGCTGCTGCCCCCCTACTGCTGCTGCTGCTGCTGCTGCCCTGCTGCTGCTGCTGCTGCCCCCCTGCTGCTGCTGCTGCTGCCCCCCTGCTGCTGCTGCTGCCCCCCTGCTGCTGCTCCTGCCCCCCTGCTGCTGCTGCTGCTGCTGCCCCCCTACTGCTGCTGCTGCTGCCCCCCTACTGCTGCTGCTGCTGCGCCCCTGCTGCTGCTGCTGCCCCCCTACTGCTGCTGCTGCCCCCCCCCCTGCTGCTGCTGCCCCCCCCCTGCTGCTGCTGCTGCCCCCCTGCTGCTGCTGCCCCCCTGCTGCTGCTGCTGCCCCCATGCTGCTGCTGCCCCCCTGCTGCTGCTGCTGCCCCCCTGCTGCTGCTGCTGCCCCCCTGCTGCTGCTGCTGCCCCCCTGCTGCTGCTGCTCCCCCCCTGCTGCTGCTGCTGCCCCCCTGCTGCTGCTGCTGCCCCCCCTGCTGCTGCTGCCGGTAGGTGTCTACAGTACTGTAGATGTCTACAGTACTGTAGGTGTCTACAGTACTGTGGATGTCTACAGTACTGTAGGTGTCTACAGTACTGTGGATGTCTACAGTACTGTAGGTGTCTACAGTACTGTAGATGTCTACAGTACTGTAG
>JASKMD010000010.1:802301-834492 GCA_030144725.1 Haematococcus lacustris | reverse complement strand
CAACACCACGCAGCCCTAGGAGCTGACGGTGCCGGGGATGTAAGACCACTGACCTAGCCGCGCAGGCTTGGCCTTCAAGAGGGCTTCGGCCCACTGCCACATGCTCTCCGCCCTATGACACGTTTGGAGGATGATCACTTGCGCCGGGCTGTCAGCGGCTCAGTCTAGCAGGGCCTGCAGCTTGTGCGGCTGGGCTAGGCCCTGCACAATGAGGTTGACCGCCATGAACCTGGCGGCCACACCTGGGCGCTGCATGGCTAGTCCTGGCTCGCCCCCGCGCGGGCTACGCGTATGTAGAGGAGGGTGGGTGGGCTATGAAGGGAAGGCGGACCTGGCAAAGGGGTGGGGCCGGGGGAAGGGGCCGGTAAGGGCTCAATACAGGCCAACTTGGGCCCGAGACGCCGATGGCAGAAGCAGGTGGAGGGCACTGCGCAGGTGGAGGGCACTGCGCCGCACAGGCCCACTCGGATGTCCCTCCCCACCCGATGCCCCTCCACGCCCTCTCCCCCGGCGCCGCCCCCGCCCCCGCCCCATTGCCCGCTCCCCTCCCCTGCCCACCCCCCTGGCCCCTCTCTGCTCCTGCCCTTAAGCCTGACCCTGCGCCCCGTGACGCTGGGCGGGTAGAAGGCGGAGATGGGTGGCTCGCTCCTCCGGGGTCAGCCTGTAGCTGGGCTTGTTGAGCCGGGCCACCGCAGCTGGCTCCCAGGCCTCCCCTTACTCTGCCCGGAATACCCCGTGGGGCCCATGCCCTGTGGGGTCTAGGGGGTAGAGGCGGCCGTTGGGTCCCGCCCAGTGGGAGGGCTGAAGCATGGGGTGCGCCGCATCACAAAACCCACCCCTGGCCCAAACCCTGGCCCAACCAGGTCAGCAGTCCAACGAGCCTCTCCCTCTAGTTGGGGGCGGTGAAGGGCCTCCCGCACGTGGCGGACGTTGGACCAGCCCTGCTCAGCTGCCGCCTCCCTTCCTGTCGGGTTCAAACGGACATGCGCGTTGTACCACAATGGCTTTGCCATCACCGCGAAGAAGGACTGGCTAGCGAAGGGCACCGCACGGAACAGCTTGAGTCGAGCCAAGGCTGCCACGTGAGCTTGCAGCCGCTGGCTGATGCCTCGTGAGGGGGGGGCGGTGGGGTCGGTGATGGCCCAAGTGCTGAGGCCGTGAGTGGGGTCTGCCAGCAGGATGTAGGTCAAAGGCTGCCAGGGAGGAACCCGGGGCGACCAGAGCTGGGCCAGCATCTTCGCCAGCATGGCTATGCTGGTGACCCCCAGGTCCGGCATCCCAACCCCTCCCTCCCCCACGGGGCATCACGCGGATGGCCTTGCTTTGGTAGAGACGGCTGCTGTAGGGGCTGCGCTCCTGGGGCAGGTCTGAGGCTGCCGCAAAGCGATGGACAGCCAGGCCATGGCCTGCGCCAAAGGAACGGAGGGTTGCACGAAGGCCAACTGGTGGTTGGACTTGGAGGCCAAACACTGCTGGGCCACCTGTGCCCGGCCCAGGAGGGCGTGGCCTTGGGGCCGCCAAGGGATGGAGGCTGCCATCATGGCCGCGATCGCCCCCACGTAGGCGGCCTCGTGGTGGCAGCGTAGGAGGCCGTCCCAAGCAGGACCCCCAGGTGGCGCACTAGCACCCCGGCTCGGACAGCTGGGATAACCACATCGGGATCCTGCTCCCCACCCTGCTGCTGCTCGCCTCCCTGCTCCCGCACGCCCCACGGGGCCCGAAGGCCCCCTTGGTTACCCAGCCCGGGCTCTGGATGGGCGCACGGCATGTCCGAGCTCTCGCTCACGCTTACCGCAGGGCCTCATGCGGCGCGAACCAGTCCCAGGCCCTCAACCACCACCTTCCCGTCTCGGACCCGATCAAGCACCACGATGGAGAGATCATCAGCGTACTACTTGGAGGGAGGCGCGGGGGTCGGGGCGGCCCTGTGCATGGCCAGAGGGCTGGAGGGGATGGTGGGGGTGTTGATGCGGCCTGCTAGCTGGAGCGAGCTGAGGTAGCTGACCAGCGGCTGGAGCACGATGCACCAATAGAGCGGGGTGCCCCACCGCCCTGCAGCACCCCTGACGCAAGAGGGAAGCTGTCGGTGAGGTGGCCGTTGACCCGCACCTGGCTTGTGGCCCCCCGGTGCAGCAGCTAAGCCCAGCGAACATGCCCCTCCCGGCATAACCCCATGGCCTCCACCGTGTCCATCGTCTAGCAAGCCCCAGGACACGTTGTCATGAGCCCCCGCTAAGTCCAGCAATAACAACCAGGTTGGGCTGCCCCTCTAGTGCAGGTACTTCAACAGGTCCAGGTGGAACTGCACGCTTTCGCTGATGTCCCTGCCCAGGATGAAAGCGGACTGGGAGGGGGACACCAGCAGGGCCAACGGCAGCTGCAACCGGTCCTCCACTGCCCTCGCCACCAGGCACACAACGCAGTTGAGGAGCGTGATGGGGCGTAGCTGGTGTAACAAAGGGGTGGCAGAACTGCTGCTCTGCCTCACCTTGTATGTCTTCCGTGTGAGTGAGAGCGCTCCTGCCTCGCGCTCCACAGTCCGCTACTTCCGGTTGGGTGGCAATGTGTGTTACACAATGCCTCTGATAACGAGAATCCCCAACTCTCTAGCGGCCCTCGGCTAAATAGGCCAGCGGCCAGCCGTCACACGCCACCGTCACCCTACTGGGAGTTATGACGGTGGGATCTCATGCAACTGCTCGGTTATTTCCCCTAGGAAGAACCTCGCTTCGTTACATCCCCCCCGACCTGGCCAAAACCCGTCCTCGGGAAAAAGACCAGGGGAGCATTGTCCACAGGTTAGCTACGCCTGGGAGGCTCCGAGTGCCAATGCTCTTACACAAGAAAGCTCCTGCGAGTGTTGGTTCATGACTCCAACACCCCATACAGACGAGGTGACTTGAGGGCATCCAGACAACGGGTGTCTGCGCGTTTTAGCATGCATACGCGAGGGGCACTCGCCGATCGCCAGTACTTGAGGCAGCGTCCTAAGGTCCCGCACCACACTCAGCCTTTGTAAGCTTAGTGGGCCATACAGACGACCGTTGGTTCTGCGTGTACTTGTCGGGATCTACATACAGCGCCAAAGAAGACCCTGCACCACACTTGTGCACATGACACATGTGGGCCAGACAGACGGTCTCTCCGACTATGCAGGTGCCGGGCGATGGACTTCCACATGCGTTGCATACAGCGTCAAGAGATGCTGCTCTCATCACACGTTGTCGTGTGGTTGAGCCATACAGACCATCATCAAGACTATGCAAACGTCATGGGATATTCAAAGGAGCAGGACACGTTCACCGTGTGCTGACTACCAATGCTTCAACACCAATTAGGTGTCGGCTGCCACCGGGCCAAGGTGAGCAGTAGGACTTTTACACAAACTCGGGGAGAGGTTTGAGGCTGTCCTTGTATTCCTGGATGGTTGCCTTTTTGAGGTTACTTGCTGGTTCCCACGTGTCGTGCTCTGGGCCGTAGCCGGACCATCTAACCAAGTACTCATCCTTGCCTTGCTTGTTCTTCCGGTGCTGCAACAGGTGATTCACCGTGAAGTAGAGGCCGTCGCCTTCTTCAAGAGGAGGAGGGGGCACCATCATCCCAGGTCCTGCCAAGAATGGCTTGAGCTTGGATACATGGAATACGTCGTGTATTTTGAACGTCTCGGGGAGCTTTATCCTGAAGGCCACGTCATTCACTTTCTGTGTGACTTGGAAGGGCCCAATGTACAGGGGTAATAGCTTCGGGGACCCCGGATTCTTGAACTTTAAGTGCTTCGTTCGAAGTAGCACTTCGCTGCCCACGACAATCTCGTTTTCGTCCCTGTGCATGAGGTCATAATAGGCCTTTTGACGTTTACGAGCCGCGTCTAATGTGAGCTTAGCCTTCTCCAAGTTGTCTTTCATGACTCTGGCGAAGTTTTGGGCGGCGTTGTTTGTCGTGGCGTCGAGCTTTAGGGTTATCGGCACGTTTGGGTCCTTTACGTTGTTCAAGCGAAAGGGGGTTGTCCCAATGGAGGAGTTATACGAGTTGTTGATTGCAAACTCGGCTGAGGACAGGAATTTATCCCAATCCACGTACTCGACTCCGACGTAGTGCCGTAACATGTCTTCCATCACCTTGTTCATTCTTTCAGTCTGGCCGTCTGACTGAGGATGAAACGCGGTGGACAAGCATTGCTTGGTTTGCATGATGTCGCACAGTCCTGAGAAGAACTGACCTCGGAAGCGAGGGTCCCTGTCTGATATGATCTCAAGGGGCATGCCATGCAGCTTGAAGACATTGTCGTAGAAGAGACGTGCCACGTCTTCTCCATTGACCTTCTCGACGGTGGGGGCCAGGTGGACCATTTTGGTCAGCCTGTCCACAATCACGAGGATGGAGTCGTGTCCTGCTGCCGTCTTAGGCAACTTAACCACGAAGTCCATGCTTACACTATCCCATGGGGCTTTGGGCATTTGCAATGGCACCATTAGTCCGGCTGGCTTCTGGGTGCTGCTTTTATTGCGTTGGCACACGTGGCATCGTTTCACATAGTCTGCCACGTAATTGTGCATGCCAGGCCACCAGAATCTATCTGATACAGCCTTGTATGTCTTTGCAATCCCTCCATGCCCGCTCATTGGGGTGTCATGAAGTTCATACAAGAGAGCCCTCTTGACGCCTTCTAAGTTCGGGACCACGACTCGGGAGCCATGATACCACAGAAGTGAGTTTTCACACAAGCGCAGGTCTGTGAGGTTGCGTGCATCCTCAAACCACGGATCTTGCCGATATCCTGATTGGATAGTGGCGATAGTGTCTTGTAACTCATCAGGGTCGGGATGTGTTTCCTCCAAAACGGCGGGAGCCTCTTGGGGCTTTCTTCCCGTTCGTGTCCGTTTCTTTGGCTCAAGTTGTTTAACCACCTCAGCAGGTTTAGGTGCTGGTGACTTGCCAGTCTTGCTGCGTGTCACGGCCATGAGCACTGCTGCTGTCTTGTTTGGTGGATACCGGGACAAGGGATCAGCAACGTTGATCCGTCCGGGTCTGTACTCCCAAGTGAGTTGCTTAAACCTTTGTAGGTACTCTGACCACCTGGTTTGTCTTCTCGAGAGGTTTGGTTGGGTGTTTATGTAGATGAGTGGGTTATGATCTGTGATCACCTTGAACTCCACCCCCTCCAAATAGCATCGCCATGTCTTTAAGGCATGGACGACTGCCAAGAGCTCCTGCTCTCCTGTGGTGTAATTCACCTCTGCCGGTATCAAGCGTCTGCTCTCAAAAGCAATTGGATGACCATCTTGCATAAGCACAGCGCCGATTCCGGTCACGGATGCATCACAGATCACTTGGAACTGCTTGGAGAAGTCTGGCAGTGCTAACACTGGAGCGTTGGACAAGGCATGCTTAACACCTCGAAATGCAGCCTCACAACTGTCATCCCAACACCATTGGACGTGAGTCTTGGTGAGGTTTGTCAGTGGTGCAACTAGTTTGGCAAAACCTTGTATGAAGGTGCGAAAATAGGTTGCAAGTCCAACGAATGAGCGGACGGACGCCACATCGGTGAGTGGTGGCCAGTCTACAATGCTCTGGATTTTTGCAGGGTCAGGACGAATGCCTTTTACACCCACAAGGTGACCGAGGAATTTCAGCTCGGCTTTTTCGAATTCGCACTTTTTGAGCTTAGCATATAGCTGGTTTTGTAAGAGGAGTTTGAAAACAACCTCTAAGTGTTTTGCATGCTCGGTTTTATCCTTGCTGAACACTAGGATGTCATCAAGGTAGACCACAACGAATTTGTTGTGCTCTCTGAAGATATCGTTCATCACCGCTTGAAATGTAGCAGGTGCATTAGTCAAGCCGAAGCTTAAGACTTTGAACTGATAATGTCCGAACGGCGTGCGAAAGGCCGATTTGGGAACGTCTTCAGGAGTGATGCGGATTTGATGGTAGCCTGACTGCAGGTCGAGGCTGCTGAACACGGTGGCTCCATGGAGGCGATCAATGAGTTGATCTATTCGGGGCAACGGGTACTTATTTTTTATAGTCACCTTGTTGAGTGCCCTATAGTCAATGCACATACGGAGTGACCCATCTGCTTTTGTGACAAACAGGACAGGGGCGCCGTAAGGTGAGGAGCTAGGTTCGATAAGACCAAGAGCAAGAAGCTCTTTGATTTGCTTTTCGACCTCTGCGAGTTCCGCTGGCGACATGCGATACATGGGCCGAAACGGCGGTTTGGCTCCAGGCTCCAACGGGATTGTGTGAGCAATATTCCGTTCTGGAGGGAGCCCTTGCAGGTCGTCAAAGACTTGTGCATATTGTTTGATCAAAGCCTTGATTGGGGCACTGTATTCGTGTTCTTGAGCGGCTTTAGTTGCAATTGGTGTTGCGTTTGCAGCTGAGACATGGATCAAGGCCGCTTTTGCACCTTTTCGCATATCACGTTTGGCTCTGGAATTAGCACAGCGCGTCGATTGTACGGGCCAGCGATTGTGCATGTTCGCGCGCCGTAATCGATCACGGCTTTGTGGGCCAAAAGAAACTCGTCTCCAAGGATGATGTCATAGTTGAGGGGCATGTCAATTACAAAGCACGAGCATGTCTTAATGACCTGACTTGCAACTTGAATTTAATTGAGCATATGCCTTGGGTCTCACCATGTGAACCATCAGCTAACACTACAGGTTGCTTATCATCCCTGGCACGCAAGTTGAGCCTTGCAGTCAATGTTTTGCTCACAAAGCAGTGGGTGGCACCTGAGTCAATCAAGAGAGTTACTGGATTGTTGCTAACGACAGCGTCAAAGGTCATAACAGGCCCGTCATCATTGGCTGTTGCTGTCCTAGCCCTCAAGGTGTCTTGGCATGCGGGGGCGTTGTAAAACACCTGAATTGCATGCGGGGGTACGTCGCCATTCATCCTCAATAGAGTGTGGCGAGGGAAAGTATGCAGCAGCGTCCAGCTTGCTGTTAGCTTTCTCCACTCCTTGTATCTGGAGGTACCCGAAAACCTGGGAAGCAGCACACAAGCGGATGTCGTATTTGGACTCTCTTGCTTGTGAGCGTTGTAGTGCTCAAGGCAGGTTTTGAGATGACTGGGTGCACAGTCAATCCACACATGCTGACCAGGCATGATGTCAGACAGGAACTGTGCAGGGTCGGTGATGGGGTTAGCAGCAGACGAGGCATGTCCTATTGTGGAGAAGGGTTTGCCTGTCTTTGCAGCTATTTGGTTTACCAAATTAGGATGCACTGCTGCGCTCACCGTTAGCTCCGGCTGTCCCTCCGGAGGACACCTTCACTTGGCGTCGGCTTTGGGGGCATCGCTGCCGCTGGCGTCGTTGCCGTTCTTGTTGCGGTAGCCGCCATTGTCGTGACGACCGCCACGGCCACGGCCTCGGCCGCCGCCACCACCCCGGCCACTGCCGCCGCCTTGACCACCGCCACGGCCACCACCTGAGTGATCGTTACCGTGCTTGCCGTTGTTGTGACGGCCGCCGCGGCCACTTCCGCGGTGCTTGCCGCCATAGTCACCGGCTTCAGATGCAGCACGTTTGTTCGGCACCTGGGAGTGAGCAGGGCGCAAGGAGATTTGCGATGATGATCGGCGAAGTGTCCGGCCTTTGGTGTGTGCTAGGTTAGCACGCACAGGCTTGTCGGTGTCAGTGTCGCGGGTGTAGGTGTCAATAGCACACGAGTACTCTGCCAGAGCTTCAAATGAGTCCCATGGTTTTCCTGTGGCTGGGTTTACTTTGCACTGGTCTGCAATGCTAGACTTCAGTCCACGCATGTACCAGAGCAAAAGATCACGGTCCGTGGGTGTGGGTTCGCCTGCACGTGCTACCAACATCCTGAAGTACCTCAGATATTCTGGGGTTCTGGTTTGTTGCTTGATGGTGTGCAAGAGTTTGCGGGCTTGCATAGCCCTGTCACCACAAGGAAAAGCTTTGGTGAGTGTATCACGCATGAGTTCCCAAGTTGGTGTGCCTCCTGACAATCGCAGCGGTTGAGCTACGGAGAGCCACGCTTGCAGTGCTTTTCCTTCAAGCAAGGGTAGGATGTGGCTAGGCCAGTCAGGTTGAGGTATGTTATTGCCTGTAAGATAGTCAAGGAACAGGAAAATGGCATCCTCTGCAAACTGTCCACTGGCCCCAGAAAATTTGGCGGGTAATCCCGTCTTGACCGTGTGGGATTTGTGTGACTGCTCTTTGGATTGAGGGGGGTCACTTGCCTTAGTGGCGTAGCGGCACATGAGCGACTGCCATTGGGAGTAGTCCGCTCCAAACCCCATGGCTTTGTAGTTCCAAGCCTCGTCCGCGTTGAAGCGAGTGATGCTCAGGTCATAGTCCTTTCGCATGGCGTGCAACTGAGGAGCGAAGTGTGTCGTGAAGTAACGTTCACGCTCCTCCGGCACAACGCGGTACTCCTCTGGCATGATGGAGCCAGGAGGAGGGAGAGGCTCAAAAGTGGGCTTGGGGGGGCGAGGCCTGCTGGTGCCTGCCTGCTGAGCCACGTCAGCCGAGCCCACGCCCGGAGCTGCTTCCTGAACAGGGTCCGGGCCAGACATGTCGTCGGGGTCGATGGCCATGTCCTCATGTTGTTGCGCAGCCTGCCCAGGGGGAGTGTTCCGAGGGACAGGACCAAGCAGCTGCTCGTCCACCAGGCACATTGCCACACGCTCTTGGAATGCAGGGTCATGAACCCTGTCCGGCGTGATGCGCTCGGTGACCCTCAGGTGGTCGTAGTTGTTGGTGACGATGGCCAAGAGGCCGGTCTTGTCACTGGCGATGGCGGCCTTGTGCACCGAGATTTGCCTGCGTAGCTGTTGCAGGCGCTGGCTGGCGGCCTTTTCATCGGCACGCAGCTGAGCCAGGTCGTTTTGCGCACGCTCACGCTGCTGCCGCTCATCTGCAATTTGGCGTTCAAGGTGCTCAATGAAGACCTGTGCCTCATGCAGCTGTTGCTGGGTGTTGCCAAGCTGCTCCTCAGCTGCTTGGCGGGCTGCCTGCTCCGCAGCCAGGGGCTCTTTAGCTTGCAGCTGCGCTTGCTCAAACACATATTGTGTTGCAGCATCGAAGTCTGGAGACTTCTCGTAGTGCAGCTTTGCTTGTCGCTGCTTGGCCAGGTCGGTGTTGATCCTGTCCAGGGCTGCAGACACCTCTGAGAGGCTAGACCCTGCCTGCAGCAGCTGTGCGGCTAAGGCTTGAGCTGCTGCACGCTCAGCCTCCAGTCGACTGATGCTGACGGTGACCTTTGCCAGGTTCTCCTTGGCGATGAGCGGGAGGGCCTTGGCTTTGTAGTTGTTGGCTTGCTGCTGCAGCTTGAGGCAAGCAGCTTCTTTGTCCGCCAGGCGTGCTTGAACAGCAATGAGCTGCTGCTGCAGTGCGTCGACCTGAGCATCTGGAGGAGGTGCAATGGCGGCTTGAGCACTGGCGGCCTGCAGTGTCCTGACTCTCTGCTTCAGCGAGCGGTTCTCTTGTTCCAGATGGTTGATGCGGTCATGGGTGGTGGTGTTTGGAGGCACCACCACCGCAGCAGGTCTGAGCTGCGTCAGCCTAGTGGCAGCAGCAGCTGCTGCGGGCTGCTGTGCCGCGCTGGCTGGTGGCGCCGGGGGCGCTTGAGGCGCAGCGCTTGTTGCTGCAGGCGCAGCGCTTGCTGGTGCAGGCGGCGGCTGTTGCGCCGCGTCTGGCATGTCCTCCATGGAGCTGTCCTGGTTGGCAGCAATGTCCAGCTCCACGGCCTGCACATAAGCACGCACCAATTGTTTGGCTTGTGTAGTTTTGTGCATAAGCCACTTGGTGATTGTGGGGTTAGCAAGCTTAAGTGCTGCACGCCGTCTCATGACAGGCTTGCCATTGAAGAACATGTGCAATAGGCGTGTCCTTGTTGACTTGCGCTTAACATGTTCATCAAGCAGCTGTGTGAGTGTGTGCATTGCGTCCTTCACCTCGGTGGTGAGGCCGCACATGGCACTGGCCGCAGCGTCGGCCCCAGGAGCTGTCTCCCGTGCTCCGGTGCTAGTGTCGTGCGACCCAGAAGTAGAAGTTGAGGTAACTTCTTGGGTTGTCACCGACGCTGCTGGAGCCGCAGGGGTCCGGCCTCGGAGTGAGCCGCGACCCAGTTGCACCAAAGCTCGTGTTGCTTTGTGTGTCATCTGCGCACCAAGCAAATGCTAGGGCAATTGGTCTTATGCGCTAACGATGCAAAATGAGCAAGTACGCTCTTTAGCAGTGCACAAATGGTAAAACCACGAGCAACAAGCTAGCAATCGTGCGCTAAGTGCGTGTAGCGCTAAAAAGCTTTTGCGTTCCCAGTAAAGGGTCGCCTTGGCTTTAGAAACGCAAAATGCAAGCACCCAGTTAGGGCGTTGTTGCAATACGCACGCCTGCGCCCTTACGGGTAGCAGTGGCTTGAAAAGCCGATGTACTTTTAGGCAGTACAACGCCGCGAGAGCCCGCAGTGCGGAAATCTCAAGCACGCCCCGAAGGGTAGTGCGTGCTCGCCACGAAGGGTGGAGCTAGAGGGTTAGATAAGGGGAAGCGGTGAAGGGGAGGGCGGTGGGCGCTTGCACAGGAAGCGATGACAATCAAGTCTCCCGGTAACTCTTCCACCTGTGAGGTAGATTTACTAGCCGCTGTCAGGTGGAATAGCGCAACCGCCTAACCGCTGCCCGCACAGGTCGTGTTGCTCTATCTAGAGCCATCTACAGCTCTGCGTACAAGACGACTGCGCAGCAGGGTAAAGAATGCCCACGGTAATCCTCTCCAGTAGCCTCAGCGCCGGCAGCTCCTACCAGCACCAGTGACTACCATCGTTGCAGCATCAACGGAAGCAGCGCAAGCGGATGTAACCCCTACCGCAAAGCAAAACCCAAAGCGAGTGCGTCCCCCACGCACAGCTAAAGGACAGCAAGAAGACACGCGTGGAGCTGAGCTAGGCGCGGGCCAGGCGAGCTACAGGTGAGATGGTTAAGGTAATACCTAGCCACTAACACAGTAGGGGCAACACCAACAATTCGCCCCTTGCAGTACCCTTGCCATAACTCTGTTGTTGTGTGCCTATACATGCAAGCCATCCACAATAACAGTTCAAGGGGACCACAACAACATAGAACGGCAAGACCGGCGGCCAGCCGCCCAGCCCCACCCCCCGCAGCCCTGCCCCACCGCCTCGCAGCCCTGCCCCACCGCCTCCCAGCCCTGCTCTACCCCCTCCCAGCCTTGCGTTGCCCCTCCCCTCCCTGCCCAGCCCTGCCCACCCCCTCCCAGCCCTGCCCTACCCCCTCCCAGCCCTGCCCCACCGCCTCCCAGCCCTGCCCCATCCCCTCCCAGCCTTGCGTTACCCCTCCCTGCCCTGCCCTGCCCTGCCCTGCCCTGCCCTGCCCTGCCCTGCCCTGCCCTGCCCTGCCCTGCCCTGCCCTGCCCTGCCCTGCCCTGCCCTGCCCTGCCCCTCCCTGCCCAGCCCTGCCCTACCCCCTCCCAGCCCTGCCCCCTACCTGCCCAGCCCTCTCCACCCCATCCAAGCCCCCTGCCCTGCACCCTGCCCTGCACCCTGCCCTGCCCCTTGGCCCCTGCCCTGCCCCCTGCCCCCTTCCCGGCCCCCTGCCCCCGGCCCTGCCCTGCCCTGCCTGTAGGTGTGTGGCAGTGCAGGCTGCAGGTAGCAGCAGGCTGCAGGTGTGCTGTGGTGCATGAGCAGCAGCAGGCTGCAGTGCATGTGTTACAGTGCATGAGCAGCAACAGCAGCAGGCTGTAGTGCATGAGCAGCAGTACAAGGACAGCTGCAGCAGGAGGCTGTGCGTTTGTAGCAGTGCAGGTAGCAGCAGGCTGCAGGTGCGTTGCAGTGGATGAGCAGCAGCAGCAGGCTGCAGTGCATGTGTTACAGTGCATGAGCAGCAACAGCAGCAGGCTGTAGCGCATGAGCAGCTGTGCAAGGACAGCAGCAGAAGGAGGTTGTACGTGTGTGGCAGTGCAGGCTGCAGGTAGCAGCAGGCTGTAGGTGTGCTGCAGTGCATGAGCAGCAGCAGCAGCAGGCTGCAGTGCATGTGTTTTAGTGCATGAGCAGCAACAGCAGCAGGCTGTAGTGCAACGAGCAGCAGTGCATGGGCAGCAGCAGCAGCAGGTTGTAGGTGTGTTGCGGTGCATGATCAGCAGCAAGAGCAGCAGGCTGTAGTGCATGAGCAGTGCATGGACAGCAGCAGCAGGCTGTAGGTGTGTGGCAGTGCAGTCTTGTATTAGCAATCAGCAACAACTTTGAGCCCATCTGAGAAGTATGTTGCATGGTACAAAAGCTTGTAAAAAGCTGTCCTGAGCTTCCGTTCAGTTCCATGCCACATAACGTGATTTGTAAGCTGTGAATGGTCAAGATGTAATGAAGAAAACGGTGGTGGTCATTAGCCGTGTATCCTCTTCTCAAATGATACCTACGCCCCTTGTATGGACAACACCACCACGCGGTGATGCACTAATGCTGCAAACGTGGTAACCACCTGCTACATACTTCCTTTGCATGTATGCATCACGGTCATGCTTAGCAAGTGCAAGCCCGGCAGTGATCCACACCCAATGTGCCACAGCTAGCTGGACCACGGATGGTACCTATGGTGGAGGCTCACCATATCCAACCTAATGCTAGGGTGTGGTGCGCCACATGCCCCTTGTATGGACAACACCACCACGCGGTGATGCGCTAAGGCCGCAAACGTGGTAGCCATCTGCTGCATACCCCCTTTACATGTAGGCATCAGCGTCATGCTTAGCAAGTGCAGGCCTGGCAGTGATCCACACCCAAGGTGTCACAGCTAGCTGGACTACGGATGGTACCTATAGTGGAGGCTCACCTGATCCAGCCATATGCTAGGGTGTGGTGCACCGCATGTCCCTTCTATGGACAACACCACCACGCGGTGATGCGCTAATGTTGCAAACCTGGTAGCCACCTGCTACATACCCCCTTTGCATGTATGCATCACGGTCATGCCTAGCAAGTGAAGGCCTGGCAGTGATCCAGCCACATGCTAGGGTGTGGTGCGTGTTATGCCCCTTGTATGGTCAACAACACACAGCTAGGTCCTGGAGACGCATCCATAACAATGTAGTGTTCGGTGCATGAGGGCGACACTAGGGTTATCAGGCTTGTAGCTGCAAACCATGCTATCACTTGCGTCTCGTGAGTAGTGCATTACATCAAGGCTTGGTAAGGCACGTTATGCTAGCAAGGGCAAGAACACGAGAACGTTGCGAAGATGGGTTATCCGTATAAGCGGGCCATCCATGCACTAACCGGTTGTCAGCTTTACACAAAACATCCTACCCTCCCACTATTACATTAGAAGACTAGGTATCATTGAGACTTCAAGGCTCTGTGTGACGTACGCTTGCATCAACATGATGTTGCATACTCAACATGAGCTTACAGGAGCCAAAGTTATGATGCATGGCAAGTACATGACATACATCACCCCAATCCTTTTCAATGCCATTCACAAAGCCAAGCAGCCCAATGTCTCGTCATCATCTGTGGGTGCTACTATCCACACAGCAAGGAAGTCAAGAAGCCCAAGACATACTAGCTCTAGGCAGCCCGCTGGGGTGGGAGTAAGTAGACGGGTTGCGGACTTGGTGGTAGTGGTGGGACAGCCGAGGGAAGGAGCAAGAAGCCAAGGGGCAGGAGGCCAGCTGGGCTGGGCTGGGTGTCAGCCACTTGTCGGCAGGCGGTTAGCCACTTCTTAGGAGGGTTAGGGAGAAGAGGGAGAAGGGGGAGAAGAGAGGGCAGGCAGGAGAGGAAGAAGAGGAATGAGGTTGGGCAGGGAGAAAAGGGACAAGAGGGGGCTTCCTCCTGGCTGCTGGGTAGGATAGGGAGGGGACCACGATGTCCGGGGGGAGGTGAGGGGGAGTGGGGAAGTGGGGGCGTAGGAGACTTGGAGGTGTTGGTGATGGGACAGGGTAGGGTTAGGGAAAAGGGACCGAGGGGTCGCTATGTGACTGTTGCACCTGCAGCAAGCAAGGGGCACGCTTGTGATCAACAAACAAGGACATGCATGGCTAGAAGTGGGCAGGCTGGCCAAACACCCCGACAACGCCTGGCTGCCGCTCCTGGCTGTGCTGTGCTGGGAATGCTGGAAGTGGCATGCATTGGCATAGACACACAGATGATGGCACACATGATGGGACACACAGATAGGAACAAGCAGGCACAAGCACAGGCTAGCACGAGACATGTGTACCTGGACATTCTAGGAGATTGCTGACATTGCTGACTTGTATCAACATTTCCGCTGCTCCTGCCGCCACTGCCGCCGCTGCTGCCGCCACTGCCGCTGTCGACGCCTGTCGCTGTCGCCTCTGCCACTGCTGCTGCCATTGTCCTAGTTGCATTCCTCTGGTATGCTGTCCGCTTGCCCCTGTCCCCCACTACCTGCCTAGCCATTCTGTTCTTGCCATCGTTGTTACAAGGGCCTACTCCTGTTGTGCTGCCGCCATTGCTGCCACCATTGCTGCTGCTGCTAGCACCGCCTCCCCCACTGCTGCCGCCATCACATCATGCGCCTTGGGCGGGCATCTGCACAAGCACCAGTAGGCACAAGCATGGACATATCCTTCCCTGTTGATAAGCAAAGCATGCTCTTCTCTGATGGTCTATCCCTGCTGCGTTTGCCACTGCAGCCCTGAGTGTATACTGTTGTCCTGCCTGGCTGCCGCTGCCTACCCAAGCTGCATGCAACCCGCATGCCCCTGCTGTTGTGCCTGCGTACTCCTGCAATGCTGCCTGCCTACCCCTGCTGCACCTGCCCCGGCTGCGCTTCATACCTGCCCCTGCCCCTTGTGGGCCAGCTGTGCTTACTGCATGCTCCTCCTGTGATGCCAACATGCACTTGCCCCTTGTGAGGCAATGTCTGCTCACGGGTGGTACGCTTCTGTGTGGCCACACCTGTGGACCAGCACCACAACCAGGACGATGCCACACATAGCTGTGCATTAAGTGAGGTGAGGTGCAACAGCAGCAAGCAACAGCAAGTGCGGGTATACCAGCAACAACGGGCACAACGCAGCTCATACCTGGGTTGGAGCGACCGTTTCTCACTGCGCGAGCTGCGTTGGCCGCTGGGACCGCAGTCCATCCTCAGCATCCGCAGCAGCTGCTACGGACGTAGCGTTGGCCCAGCAGCTGCTTTGTGCACTGCAGCTGGTGCGCCTTGTCTGGTGCTGGTAGGAGCTGCCGGCGCTGAGGCTACTGGAGAGGATTACCGTGGGCATTCTTTACCCTGCTGCGCAGTCGTCTTGTCCGCAGAGCTGTAGATGGCTCTAGATAGAGCAACACGACCTGTGCGGGCAGCGGTTAGGCGGTTGCGCTATTCCACCTGACAGCGGCTAGTAAATCTACCTCACAGGTGGAAGAGTTACCGGGAGACTTGATTGGCGATGAACCGCGACACTTGGTCGCAACCTTGCGGTCGGACAACCAATGTAACAAAGGGGTGGCAGAACTGCTGCTCTGCCTCACCTTGTATGTCTTCCGTGTGAGTGAGAGCGCTCCTGCCTCGCGCTCCACAGTCCGCTACTTCCGGTTGGGTGGCAATGTGTGTTACACAATGCCTCTGATAACGAGAATCCCCAACTCTCTAGCGGCCCTCGGCTAAATAGGCCAGCGGCCAGCCGTCACACGCCACCGTCACCCTACTGGGAGTTATGACGGTGGGATCTCATGCAACTGCTCGGTTATTTCCCCTAGGAAGAACCTCGCTTCGTTACAGCTGGCCACCTGGTCCCTCGGCTTGCCAGCCTTGGGCACGAGGGTGATGATGCCGTTCAGAAACTTAGCCAGGGGGGCAGGGTCAGCGGTGTCTGCCAAGGCCTCTTGCAACATGGAAAGCAGCGGCCGCCCCAGCTCCAGCCACAGCCGGTCATAGACCTCCATGGGCATCCAATCTAATCCAAGGGCCTTGCTGTGAGAGCAGCCCTGCAGAGCTCGGCCCTTCACCTCCTTTGACAGCATAGGGCTGCCATCGGGTCCCTCGGGAGCCCTAGCCTGGGTGGCTTGGCTGCGTAGACTCCAGTGGGCTCTGCGGCTGAGTAGTGGTGCTGGGAAGCCCTACACGCTGCCTTCACCCCGGCCGGCGTGGTGAGGTCTGCAGGTCACGCTAGTGGGCCCGTTGAAGTCGCCCCCAATGAGGAGGAGGCGGCGGTCGGCGGCTGGCGGCAGGCAAGCGGGGAGGCACTCGGCGTAGAACGCTGGCCGCTCTGCCTGCTGCGCCGGGGCGTACACGCTCACTAGGGACACTGGCCTGCCTGCGAGCTCCCCGTCCACCCGCAGCACTCGCCCCTGGGCCCCTCTGCCTGCAGCTGCACTTAGGTGCACCCCTTGAGGATGGTGGGGGACTTGACCAACACCACGCAGCCCTAGGAGCTGACGGTGCCGGGGATGTAAGACCACTGACCTAGCCGCGCAGGCTTGGCCTTCAAGAGGGCTTCGGCCCACTGCCACATGCTCTCCGCCCTATGACACGTTTGGAGGATGATCACTTGCGCCGGGCTGTCAGCGGCTCAGTCTAGCAGGGCCTGCAGCTTGTGCGGCTGGGCTAGGCCCTGCACAATGAGGTTGACCGCCATGAACCTGGCGGCCACACCTGGGCGCTGCATGGCTAGTCCTGGCTCGCCCCCGCGCGGGCTACGCGTATGTAGAGGAGGGTGGGTGGGCTATGAAGGGAAGGCGGACCTGGCAAAGGGGTGGGGCCGGGGGAAGGGGCCGGTATGGGCTCAATACAGGCCAACTTGGGCCCGAGACGCCGATGGCGGAAGCAGGTGGAGGGCACTGCGCAGGTGGAGGGCACTGCGCCGCACAGGCCCACTCGGATGTCCCTCCCCACCCGATGCCCCTCCACGCCCTCTCCCCCGGCGCCGCCCCCGCCCCCGCCCCATTGCCCGCCCCCCTCCCCTGCCCACCCCCCTGGCCCCTCTCTGCTCCTGCCCTTAAGCCTGACCCTGCGCCCCGTGACGCTGGGCGGGTAGAAGGCGGAGATGGGTGGCTCGCTCCTCCGGGGTCAGCCTGTAGCTGGGCTTGTTGAGCCGGGCCACCGCAGCTGGCTCCCAGGCCTCCCCTTACTCTGCCCGGAATACCCCGTGGGGCCCATGCCCTGTGGGGTCTAGGGGGTAGAGGCGGCCGTTGGGTCCCGCCCAGTGGGAGGGCTGAAGCATGGGGTGCGCCGCATCACAAAACCCACCCCTGGCCCAACCCCTGGCCCAACCAGGTCAGCAGTCCAACGAGCCTCTCCCTCTAGTTGGGGGCGGTGAAGGGCCTCCCGCACGTGGCGGACGTTGGACCAGCCCTGCTCAGCTGCCGCCTCCCTTCCTGTCGGGTTCAAACGGACTTGCGCGTTGTACCACAATGGCTTTGCCATCACCGCGAAGAAGGACTGGCTAGCGAAGGGCACCGCACGGAACAGCTTGAGTCGAGCCAAGGCTGCCACGTGAGCTTGCAGCCGCTGGCTGATGCCTCGTGAGGGGGGGGCGGTGGGGTCGGTGATGGCCCAAGTGCTGAGGCCGTGAGTGGGGTCTGCCAGCAGGATGTAGGTCAAAGGCTGCCAGGGAGGAACCCGGGGCGACCAGAGCTGGGCCAGCATCTTCGCCAGCATGGCTATGCTGGTGACCCCCAGGTCCGGCATCCCAACCCCTCCCTCCCCCCCGGGGCATCACGCGGATGGCCTTGCTTTGGTAGAGACGGCTGCTGTAGGGGCTGCGCTCCTGGGGCAGGTCTGAGGCTGCCGCAAAGCGATGGACAGCCAGGCCATGGCCTGCGCCAAAGGAACGGAGGGTTGCACGAAGGCCAACTGGTGGTTGGACTTGGAGGCCAAACACTGCTGGGCCACCTGTGCCCGGCCCAGGAGGGCGTGGCCTTGGGGCCGCCAAGGGATGGAGGCTGCCATCATGGCCGCGATCGCCCCCCCGTAGGCGGCCTCGCTGGTGGCAGCGTAGGAGGCCGTCCCAAGGAGGGCCCCCAGGTGGCGCACTTGCACCCCGGCTCGGACAGCTGGGATAACCACATTGGGATCCTGCTCCCCACGCTGCTGCTGCTCGACCCCTGCTCCCGCACGCTCCACGGGGCCCGAGGCCCCTTGGTTACCCAGCCCGGGCTCTGGATGGGCGCACGGCATGTCCGAGCTCTCGCTCACGCTTACCGCAGGGCCTCATGCGGCGTGAACCAGTCCCAGGCCCTCCACCACCACCTTCCCGTCTCGGACCCGATCAAGCACCACGATGGAGAGATCATCAGCGTACTACTTGTAGGGAGGCGCGGGGGTCGGGGCGGCCCTGTGCATGGCCAGAGGGCTGGAGGGGATGGTGGGGGTGCTGATGCGGCCTGCTAGCTGGAGCGAGCTGAGGTAGCTGACCAGCGGCTGGAGCACGATGCACCAATAGAGCGGGGTGCCCCACCGCCCTGCAGCACCCCTGACGCAAGAGGGAAGCTGTCGGTGAGGTGGCCGTTGACCCGCACCTGGCTTGCGGCCCCCCGGTGCAGCAGCTAAGCCCAGCGAACATGCCCCTCCCGGCATAACCCCATGGCCTCCACCGTGTCCATCGTCTAGCAAGCCCCAGGACACATTGTCATGAGCCCCCGCTAAGTCCAGCAATAACAACCAGGCTGGGCTGCCCCTCTAGTGCAGGTACTTCAACAGGTCCAGGTGGAACTGCACGCATTCGCTGATGTCCCTGCCCAGGATGAAAGCGGACTGGGAGGGGGACACCAGCAGGGCCAACGGCAGCTGCAACCGGTCCTCCACTGCCCTCGCCACCAGGCACACAACGCAGTTGAGGAGCGTGATGGGGCGTAGCCGGCCACCTGGTCCCTCGGCTTGCCAGCCTTGGGCACGAGGGTGATGATGCCGTTCAGAAACTTAGCCAGGGGGGCAGGGTCAGCGGTGTCTGCCAAGGCCTCTTGCAACATGGAAAGCATCGGCCGCCCCAGCTCCAGCCACAGCCGGTCATAGACCTCCATGGGCATCCCATCTAATCCAAGGGCCTTGCTGTGAGAGCAGCCCTGCAGAGCTCGGCCCTGCTCCTCCTTTGACAGCATAGGGCTGCCATCGGGGCCCTCGGGAGCCCTAGCCTGGGTGGCTTGGCTGCGTAGACTCCAGTGGGCTCTGCGGCTGAGTAGTGGTGCTGGGAAGCCCTACACGCTGCCTTCACCCCGGCCGGCGTGGTTAGGTCTGCAGGTCACGCTAGTGGGCCCGTTGAAGTCGCCCCCAATGAGGAGGAGGCGGCGGTCGGCGGCTGGCGGCAGGCAAGCGGGGAGGCACTCGGCGTAGAACGCTGGCCGCTCTGCCTGCTGCGCCGGGGCGTACACGCTCACTAGGGACACTGGCCTGCCTGCGAGCTCCCCGTCCACCCGCAGCACTCGCCCCTGGGCCCCTCTGCCTGCAGCTGCACTTAGGTGCACCCCTTGAGGATGGTGGGGGACTTGACCAACACCACGCAGCCCTAGGAGCTGACGGTGCCGGGGATGTAAGACCACTGACCCCGCCGCGCAGGCCTGGCCTTCGAGAGGGCTTCGGCCCACTGCCACACGCTCTCCGCCCTATGACACGTTTGGAAAAACATCACTTGCGCCGGGCTGTCAGCGGCTCAGTCTAGCAGGGCCTGCAGCTTGTGCGGCTGGGCTAGGCCCTGCACAATGAGGTTGACCGCCATGAACCTGGCGGCCACACCTGGGCGCTGCATGGCTAGTCCTGGCTCGCCCCCGCGCGGGCTACGCGTATGTAGAGGAGGGTGGGTGAGCTATGAAGGGAAGGCGGACCTGGCAAAGGGGTGGGGCCGGGGGGAGGGGCCGGTATGGGCTCAATACAGGCCAACTTGGGCCCGAGACGCCGATGGCGGAAGCAGGTGGAGGGCACTGCGCAGGTGGAGGGCACTGCGCCGCAAAGGCCCACTCGGATGTCCCTCCCCACCCGATGCCCCTCCACGCCCTCTCCCCCGGCGCCGCCCCCGCCCCCGCCCCATTGCCCGCCCCCCTCCCCTGCCCACCCCCCTGGCCCCTCTCCGCTCCTGCCCTTAAGCCTGACCCTGCGCCCCGTGACGCTGGGCGGGTAGAAGGCGGAGATGGGTGGCTCGCTCCTCCGGGGTCAGCCTGTAGCTGGGCTTGTTGAGCCGGGCCACCGCAGCTGGCTCCCAGGCCTCCCCTTACTCTGCCCGGAATACCCCGTGGGGCCCATGCCCTGTGGGGTCTAGGGGGTAGAGGCGGCCGTTGGGTCCCGCCCAGTGGGAGGGCTGAAGCATGGGGGTGCGCCGCATCACAAAACCCACCCCTGGCCCAACCCCTGGCCCAACCAGGTCAGCAGTCCAACGAGCCTCTCCCTCTAGTTGGGGGCGGTGAAGGGCCTCCCGCACGTGGCGGACGTTGGACCAGCCCTGCTCAGCTGCCGCCTCCCTTCCTGTCGGGTTCAAACGGACTTGCGCGTTGTACCACAATGGCTTTGCCATCATCGCGAAGAAGAACTGGCTAGCGAAGGGCACCGCACGGAACAGCTTGAGTCGAGCCAAGGCTGCCACGTGAGCTTGCAGCCGCTGGCTGATGCCTCGTGAGGGGGGGGCGGTGGGGTCGGTGATGGCCCAAGTGTTGAGGCCGTGAGTGGGGTCTGCCAGCAGGATGTAGGTCAAAGGCTGCCAGGGAGGAACCCGGGGCGACCAGAGCTGGGCCAGCATCTTCGCCAGCATGGCTGTGCTGGTGACCCCCAGGGTCCGGCATCCCAACCCCTCCCTCCCCCCCGGGGCATCACGCGGATGGCCTTGCTTGGGTAGAGACGGCTGCTGTGGGGGCTGCGCTCCTGGGGCAGGTCTGAGGCTGCCACAAAGCGATGGACAGCCAGGCCATGGCCTGCGCCAAAGGAACGGAGTGTTGCACGAAGGCCAACTGGTGGTTGGACTTGGAGGCCAAGCACTGCTGGGCCACCTGTGCCCGGCCCAGGAGGGCGTGGCCTTGGGGCCGCCAAGGGATGGAGGCTGCCATCATGGCCGCGATCGCCCCCCCGTAGGCGGCCTCGCTGGTGGCAGCGTAGGAGGCCGTCCCAAGGAGGACCCCCAGGTGGCGCACTAGCACCCCGGCTCGGACAGCTGGGATAACCACATTGGGATCCTGCTCCCCACCCTGGTGCTGCTCGCCCCCCTGCTCCCGCACGCCCCACGGGGCCCGAGGCCCCCTGGTTGCCCAGCCCGGGCTCTGGATGGGCGCACGGCATGTCCGAGCTCTCGCTCACGCTTACCGCAGGGCCTCATGCGGCGCGAACCAGTCCCAGGCCCTCCACCACCACCTTCCCGTCTCGGACCCGATCAAGCACCACGATGGAGAGATCATCAGCGTACTACTTGGAGGGAGGCGCGGGGGTCAGGGCGGCCCTGTGCATGGCCAGAGGGCTGGAGGGGATGGTGGGGGTGCTGATGCGGCCTGCTAGCTGGAGCGAGCTGAGGTAGCTGACCAGCGGCTGGAGCACGATGCACCAATAGAGCGGGGTGCCCCACCGCCCTGCAGCACCCCTGACGCAAGAGGGAAGCTGTCGGTGAGGTGGCCGTTGACCCGCACCTGGCTTGTGGCCCCCCGGTGCAGCAGCTAAGCCCAGCGAACAAGCCCCTCCCGGCATAACCCCATGGCCTCCACCGTGTCCATCGTCTAGCAAGCCCCAGGACACATTGTCATGAGCCCCCGCTAAGTCCAGCAATAACAACCAGGCTGGGCTGCCCCTCTAGTGCAGGTACTTCAACAGGTCCAGGTGGAACTGCACGCATTCGCTGATGTCCCTGCCCAGGATGAAAGCGGACTGGGAGGGGGACACCAGCAGGGCCAACGGCAGCTGCCGGTCCTCCACTGCCCTCGCCACCAGGCACACAACGCAGTTGAGGAGCGTGATGGGGCGTAGCTGGCCACCTGGTCCCTCGGCTTGCCAGCCTTGGGCACGAGGGTGATGATGCCGTTCAGAAACTTAGCCAGGGGGGCAGGGTCAGCGGTGTCTGCCAAGGCCTCTTGCAACATGGAAAGCAGCGGCCGCCCCAGCTCCAGCCACAGCCGGTCATAGACCTCCATGGGCATCCCATCTAATCCAAGGGCCTTGCTGTGAGAGCAGCCCTGCAGAGCTCGGCCCTTCACCTCCTTTGACAGCATAGGGCTGCCATCGGGGCCCTCGGGAGCCCTAGCCTGGGTGGCTTGGCTGCGTAGACTCCAGTGGGCTCTGCGGCTGAGTAGTGGTGCTGGGAAGCCCTACACGCTGCCTTCACCCCGGCCGGCGTGGTGAGGTCTGCAGGTCACGCTAGTGGGCCCGTTGAAGTCGCCCCCAATGAGGAGGAGGCGGCGGTCGGCGGCTGGCGGCAGGCAAGCGGGGAGGCACTAGGCGTAGAACGCTGGCCGCTCTGCCTGCTGCGCCGGGGCGTACACGCTCACTAGGGACACTGGCCTGCCTGCGAGCTCCCCGTCCACCCGCAGCACTCGCCCCTGGGCCCCTCTGCCTGCAGCTGCACTTAGGTGCACCCCTTGAGGATGGTGGGGGACTTGACCAACACCACGCAGCCCTAGGAGCTGACGGTGCCGGGGATGTAAGACCACTGACCCCGCCGCGCAGGCCTGGCCTTCGAGAGGGCTTCGGCCCACTGCCACATGCTCTCCGCCCTATGACACGTTTGGAAAAACATCACTTGCGCCGGGCTGTCAGCGGCTCAGTCTAGCAGGGCCTGCAGCTTGTGCGGCTGGGCTAGGCCCTGCACAATGAGGTTGACCGCCATGAACCTGGCGGCCACACCTGGGCGCTGCATGGCTAGTCCTGGCTCGCCCCCGCGCGGGCTACGCGTATGTAGAGGAGGGTGGGTGAGCTATGAAGGGAAGGCGGACCTGGCAAAGGGGTGGGGCCGGGGGGAGGGGCCGGTATGGGCTCAATACAGGCCAACTTGGGCCCGAGACGCCGATGGCGGAAGCAGGTGGAGGGCACTGCGCAGGTGGAGGGCACTGCGCCGCAAAGGCCCACTCGGATGTCCCTCCCCACCCGATGCCCCTCCACGCCCTCTCCCCCGGCGCCGCCCCCGCCCCCGCCCCATTGCCCGCCCCCCTCCCCTGCCCACCCCCCTGGCCCCTCTCTGCTCCTGCCCTTAAGCCTGACCCTGCGCCCCGTGACGATGGGCGGGTAGAAGGCGGAGATGGGTGGCTCGCTCCTCCGGGGTCAGCCTGTAGCTGGGCTTGTTGAGCCGGGCCACCGCAGCTGGCTCCCAGGCCTCCCCTTACTCTGCCCGGAATACCCCGTGGGGCCCATGCCCTGTGGGGTCTAGGGGGTAGAGGCGGCCGTTGGGTCCCGCCCAGTGGGAGGGCTGAAGCATGGGGGTGCGCCGCATCACAAAACCCACCCCTGGCCCAACCCCTGGCCCAACCAGGTCAGCAGTCCAACGAGCCTCTCCCTCTAGTTGGGGGCGGTGAAGGGCCTCCCGCACGTGGCGGACGTTGGACCAGCCCTGCTCAGCTGCCGCCTCCCTTCCTGTCGGGTTCAAACGGACTTGCGCGTTGTACCACAATGGCTTTGCCATCATCGCGAAGAAGAACTGGCTAGCGAAGGGCACCGCACGGAACAGCTTGAGTCGAGCCAAGGCTGCCACGTGAGCTTGCAGCCGCTGGCTGATGCCTCGTGAGGGGGGGGCGGTGGGGTCGGTGATGGCCCAAGTGCTGAGGCCGTGAGTGGGGTCTGCCAGCAGGATGTAGGTCAAAGGCTGCCAGGGAGGAACCCGGGGCGACCAGAGCTGGGCCAGCATCTTCGCCAGCATGGCTGTGCTGGTGACCCCCAGGGTCCGGCATCCCAACCCCTCCCTCCCCCCCGGGGCATCACGCGGATGGCCTTGCTTGGGTAGAGACGGCTGCTGTGGGGGCTGCGCTCCTGGGGCAGGTCTGAGGCTGCCACAAAGCGATGGACAGCCAGGCCATGGCCTGCGCCAAAGGAACGGAGTGTTGCACGAAGGCCAACTGGTGGTTGGACTTGGAGGCCAAGCACTGCTGGGCCACCTGTGCCCGGCCCAGGAGGGCGTGGCCTTGGGGCCGCCAAGGGATGGAGGCTGCCATCATGGCCGCGATCGCCCCCCCGTAGGCGGCCTCGCTGGTGGCAGCGTAGGAGGCCGTCCCAAGGAGGACCCCCAGGTGGCGCACTAGCACCCCGGCTCGGACAGCTGGGATAACCACATTGGGATCCTGCTCCCCACCCTGGTGCTGCTCGCCCCCCTGCTCCCGCACGCCCCACGGGGCCCGAGGCCCCCTGGTTGCCCAGCCCGGGCTCTGGATGGGCGCACGGCATGTCCGAGCTCTCGCTCACGCTTACCGCAGGGCCTCATGCGGCGCGAACCAGTCCCAGGCCCTCCACCACCACCTTCCCGTCTCGGACCCGATCAAGCACCACGATGGAGAGATCATCAGCGTACTACTTGGAGGGAGGCGCGGGGGTCAGGGCGGCCCTGTGCATGGCCAGAGGGCTGGAGGGGATGGTGGGGGTGCTGATGCGGCCTGCTAGCTGGAGCGAGCTGGGGTAGCTGACCAGCGGCTGGAGCACGATGCACCAATAGAGCGGGGTGCCCCACCGCCCTGCAGCACCCCTGACGCAAGAGGGAAGCTGTCGGTGAGGTGGCCGTTGACCCGCACCTGGCTTGTGGCCCCCCGGTGCAGCAGCTAAGCCCAGCGAACAAGCCCCTCCCGGCATAACCCCATGGCCTCCACCGTGTCCATCGTCTAGCAAGCCCCAGGACACATTGTCATGAGCCCCCGCTAAGTCCAGCAATAACAACCAGGCTGGGCTGCCCCTCTAGTGCAGGTACTTCAACAGGTCCAGGTGGAACTGCACGCATTCGCTGATGTCCCTGCCCAGGATGAAAGCGGACTGGGAGGGGGACACCAGCAGGGCCAACGGCAGCTGCCGGTCCTCCACTGCCCTCGCCACCAGGCACACAACGCAGTTGAGGAGCGTGATGGGGCGTAGCTGGCCACCTGGTCCCTCGGCTTGCCAGCCTTGGGCACGAGGGTGATGATGCCGTTCAGAAACTTAGCCAGGGGGGCAGGGTCAGCGGTGTCTGCCAAGGCCTCTTGCAACATGGAAAGCAGCGGCCGCCCCAGCTCCAGCCACAGCCGGTCATAGACCTCCATGGGCATCCCATCTAATCCAAGGGCCTTGCTGTGAGAGCAGCCCTGCAGAGCTCGGCCCTTCACCTCCTTTGACAGCATAGGGCTGCCATCGGGGCCCTCGGGAGCCCTAGCCTGGGTGGCTTGGCTGCGTAGACTCCAGTGGGCTCTGCGGCTGAGTAGTGGTGCTGGGAAGCCCTACACGCTGCCTTCACCCCGGCCGGCGTGGTGAGGTCTGCAGGTCACGCTAGTGGGCCCGTTGAAGTCGCCCCCAATGAGGAGGAGGCGGCGGTCGGCGGCTGGCGGCAGGCAAGCGGGGAGGCACTAGGCGTAGAACGCTGGCCGCTCTGCCTGCTGCGCCGGGGCGTACACGCTCACTAGGGACACTGGCCTGCCTGCGAGCTCCCCGTCCACCCGCAGCACTCGCCCCTGGGCCCCTCTGCCTGCAGCTGCACTTAGGTGCACCCCTTGAGGATGGTGGGGGACTTGACCAACACCACGCAGCCCTAGGAGCTGACGGTGCCGGGGATGTAAGACCACTGACCCCGCCGCGCAGGCCTGGCCTTCGAGAGGGCTTCGGCCCACTGCCACATGCTCTCCGCCCTATGACACGTTTGGAAAAACATCACTTGCGCCGGGCTGTCAGCGGCTCAGTCTAGCAGGGCCTGCAGCTTGTGCGGCTGGGCTAGGCCCTGCACAATGAGGTTGACCGCCATGAACCTGGCGGCCACACCTGGGCGCTGCATGGCTAGTCCTGGCTCGCCCCCGCGCGGGCTACGCGTATGTAGAGGAGGGTGGGTGAGCTATGAAGGGAAGGCGGACCTGGCAAAGGGGTGGGGCCGGGGGGAGGGGCCGGTATGGGCTCAATACAGGCCAACTTGGGCCCGAGACGCCGATGGCGGAAGCAGGTGGAGGGCACTGCGCAGGTGGAGGGCACTGCGCCGCAAAGGCCCACTCGGATGTCCCTCCCCACCCGATGCCCCTCCACGCCCTCTCCCCCGGCGCCGCCCCCGCCCCCGCCCCATTGCCCGCCCCCCTCCCCTGCCCACCCCCCTGGCCCCTCTCTGCTCCTGCCCTTAAGCCTGACCCTGCGCCCCGTGACGCTGGGCGGGTAGAAGGCGGAGATGGGTGGCTCGCTCCTCCGGGGTCAGCCTGTAGCTGGGCTTGTTGAGCCGGGCCACCGCAGCTGGCTCCCAGGCCTCCCCTTACTCTGCCCGGAATACCCCGTGGGGCCCATGCCCTGTGGGGTCTAGGGGGTAGAGGCGGCCGTTGGGTCCCGCCCAGTGGGAGGGCTGAAGCATGGGGGTGCGCCGCATCACAAAACCCACCCCTGGCCCAACCCCTGGCCCAACCAGGTCAGCAGTCCAACGAGCCTCTCCCTCTAGTTGGGGGCGGTGAAGGGCCTCCCGCACGTGGCGGACGTTGGACCAGCCCTGCTCAGCTGCCGCCTCCCTTCCTGTCGGGTTCAAACGGACTTGCGCGTTGTACCACAATGGCTTTGCCATCATCGCGAAGAAGAACTGGCTAGCGAAGGGCACCGCACGGAACAGCTTGAGTCGAGCCAAGGCTGCCACGTGAGCTTGCAGCCGCTGGCTGATGCCTCGTGAGGGGGGGGCGGTGGGGTCGGTGATGGCCCAAGTGCTGAGGCCGTGAGTGGGGTCTGCCAGCAGGATGTAGGTCAAAGGCTGCCAGGGAGGAACCCGGGGCGACCAGAGCTGGGCCAGCATCTTCGCCAGCATGGCTGTGCTGGTGACCCCCAGGGTCCGGCATCCCAACCCCTCCCTCCCCCCCGGGGCATCACGCGGATGGCCTTGCTTGGGTAGAGACGGCTGCTGTGGGGGCTGCGCTCCTGGGGCAGGTCTGAGGCTGCCACAAAGCGATGGACAGCCAGGCCATGGCCTGCGCCAAAGGAACGGAGTGTTGCACGAAGGCCAACTGGTGGTTGGACTTGGAGGCCAAGCACTGCTGGGCCACCTGTGCCCGGCCCAGGAGGGCGTGGCCTTGGGGCCGCCAAGGGATGGAGGCTGCCATCATGGCCGCGATCGCCCCCCCGTAGGCGGCCTCGCTGGTGGCAGCGTAGGAGGCCGTCCCAAGGAGGACCCCCAGGTGGCGCACTAGCACCCCGGCTCGGACAGCTGGGATAACCACATTGGGATCCTGCTCCCCACCCTGGTGCTGCTCGCCCCCCTGCTCCCGCACGCCCCACTGGGCCCGAGGCCCCCTGGTTGCCCAGCCCGGGCTCTGGATGGGCGCACGGCATGTCCGAGCTCTCGCTCACGCTTACCGCAGGGCCTCATGCGGCGCGAACCAGTCCCAGGCCCTCCACCACCACCTTCCCGTCTCGGACCCGATCAAGCACCACGATGGAGAGATCATCAGCGTACTACTTGGAGGGAGGCGCGGGGGTCAGGGCGGCCCTGTGCATGGCCAGAGGGCTGGAGGGGATGGTGGGGGTGCTGATGCGGCCTGCTAGCTGGAGCGAGCTGGGGTAGCTGACCAGCGGCTGGAGCACGATGCACCAATAGAGCGGGGTGCCCCACCGCCCTGCAGCACCCCTGACGCAAGAGGGAAGCTGTCGGTGAGGTGGCCGTTGACCCGCACCTGGCTTGTGGCCCCCCGGTGCAGCAGCTAAGCCAGCGAACAAGCCCCTCCCGGCATAACCCCATGGCCTCCACCGTGTCCATCGTCTAGCAAGCCCCAGGACACATTGTCATGAGCCCCCGCTAAGTCCAGCAATAACAACCAGGCTGGGCTGCCCCTCTAGTGCAGGTACTTCAACAGGTCCAGGTGGAACTGCACGCATTCGCTGATGTCCCTGCCCAGGATGAAAGCGGACTGGGAGGGGGACACCAGCAGGGCCAACGGCAGCTGCCGGTCCTCCACTGCCCTCGCCACCAGGCACACAACGCAGTTGAGGAGCGTGATGGGGCGTAGCTGGCCACCTGGTCCCTCGGCTTGCCAGCCTTGGGCACGAGGGTGATGATGCCGTTCAGAAACTTAGCCAGGGGGGCAGGGTCAGCGGTGTCTGCCAAGGCCTCTTGCAACATGGAAAGCAGCGGCCGCCCCAGCTCCAGCCACAGCCGGTCATAGACCTCCATGGGCATCCCATCTAATCCAAGGGCCTTGCTGTGAGAGCAGCCCTGCAGAGCTCGGCCCTTCACCTCCTTTGACAGCATAGGGCTGCCATCGGGGCCCTCGGGAGCCCTAGCCTGGGTGGCTTGGCTGCTTTTTTTTTTTTTTTTTTTTTTTGATGGAAGAGCATTACAAGAGAGAGAGTGACACTAAAGAAAAGATGAAAAGAGAAGACTACTAGAAAACAAGGTTCCCCCATACACGAACCCCAAGCACCCCACCCAAACACAGTGGTCCACACACACCAAGTAAAGGTCCACACCCCACATGCAAAGGTCCACACAACCCAAGCAACCCCCTCCCTAGGACAACGTCAAGACACTTCCCCACACCAACGCCTCCACCCTAGCTCACCTCCCCAGCCCCTCCCCATACCCTCCCCACAAAACTACCCACTCGAGCATAAGTTCCGCCCCTCGACCTGAAACCGAGAACCCTACCCCCAACGCTCAAACCAAGACCACCTAAGCCCCCGGTCCCCTGACACCCAGACAACCCCCCGAAGCCTAGCCCACCCCACCCACCGAACGCCCTAGGCCCCCACCAGCAACCCTGCAGCTCAGGCTGGCTTGACGGGGAAGGGGACGGGCCACTGCAAGGAGAGGCGAACCACTAGCTCTCCCCCCCCCTGCGCCCTGCCCTCCCCCTGCCTAGGCCTCCCTGCTGCCCTCTCCTCCTCCACTCCTCCTGCCCCAACCCTCCCCTCTGCCCCCTCCTGCCCTCCCCTCCGCTCCCTCCTAGGCTGCTTGGCAAACCAGGCCCCCGACGCCTCGGGCCACAGCTGGTCGAAGTGGGCAGCGTCCAACTCCGGGTCCTTTCCCTTGAACCAGGTGGAGGGCACAGCGCCGCAGAGGCCCACGCGGATGTCCCTCCCCACCCGATGCCAGTCACGCTTGACGGCCGTGGTAAGGGTGGAGATGACCTCCTCCACGACCCGCCTCGCCACCTGCTGTGGCTGCAGGGCTGTAGCGGCTCCTGAGCTGCGGAGGCGCCACACTGCGCCCAGGTAGGCAACGCGCAGCCGCAGCCACAGCAGGCTGTCAGGGGGCTGGAAGGGGGGGGCCTCGCCGCGGGTGGGGCGCCCACTGAGGAGCAGCATGGCGTCGCCTGAGGGGGGGCGGGTGCCTGTGAGGCGGCCGTACACGTCCAGCACCCACTCCCAGGCTGGGACCACGGCGGGGCAGGTCAGGAAGGCGTGGGTGAGGGTCTCCAGGTGCCCCGGCTGGCAGAAGCGGCAGGCGGACGAGCCCGGGGCAGCCGTACCCTTGAGGATGTGGCCCCACAAGGCCCCCACCATGAGGCTGGCGTGAAGCACCCGCCAGGCCACGATGACGTGCTCCCGACGGAGGGTGGGGTCTAGCAGCTCCTTCCACACCTTCGCACACGGCTGGCCCGCCTGGACACCCACAGCCAGCTGGTCCGCGGTGTCGGCCCGGGGGGCGGGCTGCCTGAACCCACGCCGCTGCTGGGCCTCCAGCTGCCGCTCAGCCTGCTCGGCCGCCCTGTCCTGCGGCGAGGGACGATGGTGCGCCCTGGCGGAGGTGTCCAGCCAGCGAGGCGGTTGGCTGCCCTGCACCTCCTCGGGGAGCCGCTCCTCCACATCCCTGCCCTGCTGCTCCCGCTCCCCCGCTGCCCCCTGGCCTGCCACCTGCTGCGCGCTGGCCTCCCACTTGAGCTCCAGCTCCCTCAGGGCCCCATCAGCCACCGCTGCCACCTCCGGTTCGCCCGCTGCCCGGGGGGGCCGCACACCCCACAGCGCGGGCCACAAGCCCCCATTGGGTGGGTAGAAGGGGTCGGCACTGACGCGCTGGAGCTGGTGGAGGCGCACCCTGGCATGCTTGACCGAGAAGTCCAGGAGGGTGGTGGTGCCCATGCCCCACACCTGAGGGTCCAGCTGCAGGTGAGCCCATGGGCCCAAGAGCCACTCCTCCTTAGGCCAGGTGCCAGGCCCCTCGTCAGCTGGGTCGGCAGCCTGCCCTCCCGCCCCGCCCCCTGCGCCCCTACGCCCTCCACCTCCTCCACGCCCTCGCCCCCTGCCCCCGCCCCGCCCCCTTGCCCGCCCCCCCCCCCCCTGCCAACCGCCCTGGCTCCTCCTTGCTCCTGCCCTTGAGCCTGCTCCTGTGCCACGTGATGCTGGGCGGGTAGAGGGCGGAGGTGGATGGCTCGCTCCCCCGGGGTCAGCCTGTAGCTGGGCTTGTTGAGCCGGGCCACCGCAGCTGGCTCCCAGGCCGCCCCTCCCTCCGCCCAGAAAGCCCCTAGGGGCCCCTGTCCTGTGGGGTCTAGGGGGTAGAGGCGGCCGTTGGGGCCCACCCAGTGGGAGGGCTGGAGCAGGGGGTGGCGCCGCATCACAAACCCCACCCCTGGCCCAACCCTCAGGCACTCCCACTCCGGCTGAGGAGGCTGCAGGCGGTCCACCATGCCCTGCCAGGGCTCGGGGAGGCAAGCCCTGACCAGGTCGGCAGCCTAGCGGGCATCCCCCTCCAGCTGGGGGCTGTGAAGGGCCTCCCTCACGTGGCGGACGTGGGTCCAACCCTGCTCAGCTGCTGCCTCCCTCGCTGCTGGGTTCATGCGGACTTGCGCGTTGTACCACAGCGGCTCTGCCAGCACCGAGAAGAAGGACTGGCTAGCGGGGGGCACCGCACGGAACAGCTTGAGCTCAGCCAGGGCCGCCACGTGAGCTTGCAGCCGCGGGCTGATTCCTCGCGAGGGGGGGGCGGTGGGGTCGGTGATGACCCACGTGCTGAGGCCGTAGGAGGGGTCTGCCAGCAGGCTGTGGGTCAGAGGCTGCCAGGGACGAACCCGGGGCGACCAGAGCTGGGCCAGCATCTTCGCCAGCATGGCCGTGCTGGTGACCCCCAGGTCGGGAAGCCCCACCCCTCCCTCCCCCCGGGGCATCACGCAGATGGCCTTGCTAGGGTAGAGGCGGCTGCTGTTAGGGCTGCGCTCCTGGGGCAGGTCTGAGGCAGCCACAAAGCGGTTGACAGCCGCGGCCATGGCTTGCGTCAGAGGAGCGGAGGGTTGCACAAAAGCCATTTGGTAGATGGACTTGGAGGCCAGGCACTGCTGTGCCACCTGCACCCGCCCCAGGAGGTTGAGGCCTTGGGGCCGCCAAGGGAGGGAGGCTGCCATCATGGCCGCAGCCGCCCCACCGAAGGCGGCCTCGCTTGTGGCAGCGTAGGAGGCCGCCCCAAGAGGGACCCCCAGGTGGCGCACTGGCACCCCCGCTCGGACAGCTGGGATGACCACCTCCGGCTCCTGCTCCCCACCTTGCTCCCGCCCGCCCTGCTGCTGTCCTAGCCCGCCACCTTCCCCCAGCCCACCCCCTAGCCCCTGCTCGCCCACCTGCCCCTGCCCGCCCCCTTCCCCCCCGTCACCCACCCTGCCTCCCCTCCCCGCCCCCTCGGGGCCCGAGCCCCCCTGGTTACCCAGCCCGGGCTCTGGCTGGGCGCACGGCAGGGCTGAGCTCTTGCTCACACTCAGCGCAGGGCCCCCAGCGGCGCGGAACAGGCCCAGGGCCTCCACTACCACCTTCCCGTCTCTGACCCGATCGAGCACCACGATGGTGAGGTCGTCCGCATACTCCTTGGAGGGGAGCGCGGGGGTCAGGGCGGCCCTGTGCATGGCCAGAGGGCTGGAGGGGATGGTGGGGGTGCTGATGCGGCCTGCCAGCTGGAGCGAGCTGAGGTAGCTGACCAGCGGTTGGAGCACGATGCACCAGTAGAGTGGGGAAGCCCCGCTACCCTGCAGCAGCCCCAACGCAAGGGGGAAGCTGTCGGTGAGGTGGCCGTTGACCAGCACCTGGCTCGTGGCCCCCCGGTGCAGCAGCTGAGCCCAACGCACATGCCCCTCCCGGCAGAACCCCATGGCCTCCATCGTTTCCTGGAGCAAGCCCCAGGACACGTTGTCATAGGCACCCGCCAGGTCCAGCAACAACAGCCAGGCTGGGCTGCCCCGCTGCT
>JASKMD010000010.1:789014-801801 GCA_030144725.1 Haematococcus lacustris | reverse complement strand
AGAGATCTTGTTAGGGTGCCTGCCATGTCATTGCGATTGCGGCTGCATGGCTGCAGGGTGCTGGGCTGTAGCGAGGGCCGGTCAGCCAAGACCTGGGTGGTGAGCAGCAGTGCCTGCCACCATGACCAGCGCAGGGTGGCGTCTGCCTGCACTGCTGGCACCCTACCCGTCCACCCAACCAACCGACTCACTGCTGCTGCTGCTACTGCTGCTGCTACTGCTCTTTCTGCTGCTTGTCACTGGCGGTGGCCCCCTGCCTGCTGCTTACAAGATGGAAATAACCAGCATTATCACTGACTCCATGCACCACCTAACATAAGCCATGGTCATTCGTCCTTGCGAGCGCACTGACATGTCCAGCACCTGCCTTGCCAGTAACCCACCCCGCCCTGACCTGCCCCTGACTCTGCCCCTGCCCCTGCTGCTGCTACTGCTGCTGCTGCCCTTCCTGCTGCTGCTGGCAGGACTTCAACTTTTGGGGCCACCAGGTCGTGGCCCACCTGGTGCCTGGCTACAACGCCGCCTGCACGGCAAATGCAGTGGATGGCGACGCGGTGAGGGGGCTGTTGGGCGTGCCGGCAGCCATGGCAGGTGCAGCACAGGGCCGCAGTCTCAGCACCACATGAAGCAGGGCTGCCCCAACCATTGAGGTCACCCCCCTCACACTGCCTGTCGCTTCCTGCCCACTATCCTGGCACCAGACCCCTTGCACTCTGCCCCGGGCCCACCCTGCCCGCCTCCCACCTGCCTGCCGCATCAAGCCTGGGCCTGGTGGGCTGGTGGGTGCAGGTGCCTGTGCCGCACTTTGGCGCCGCCCTGTCCTGTGCTGAGTTCCACGCCTTGGCAGCGCGGCTGCAGGCGCTGGAGGGCTTCCAGTTCGTCATACACCCTCACCTGCGCTTTAAGGGCGCCCCGGGTGAGTCCGGGGCTATGGCTCCATGCAATGATGTGAGACCGAAGGCTGCGAGTGATATGGGGGTGTGATGTACGGGCTCACTCAAAAAACGTGTGACATGTGACCCATTGCATGCACCTGCCATTAGCCTACCATGCCCTATCCTGCCTCACCTCCTTGCTGCTGTCACCATGCACCCTCCTGCCATGCAACCATGCAACACAGTATAACGCCGGCGACCTGGCCCTGCTGTTGCTGTGTGCATGCGCCCCGCCTGCGGGGCTGTGCTCTGGGCTGGATTCGAACCCGGGTCTGTGGCTGGGTGTGTCTGCAGGGGAGCAGTGGTGAGTCCCGCCTGTCCCTGATGGATGCTGACCTGTGTTGCTGGCCACTCAGCCGCTAAGCAGACAGGGGACAGTTCTCGACACACCAGCTGTGCTTACAGCGGTGTCATAGGCCACGTGCTCTCATCACGGTCCATCATTATAAGCCAGCCATCGTGCAGCCACCATGCCGTGCAGTGTACCGCGCGCTGTGCAGTGTTCTGTGCAGCCTTGAACTCGACACCATGTGCCTGCACCTCTGTTTCAGCACCTGGCATTAAGAATCTGTTGCAGGAAGGGGTAGGGGGCACAGGGCCAGGGCGGCTGCACAGCTGACCGGCTGCAGGTGCAATGCTGTGCTCCATCATCATTTGCGAGGACACTCAGCTCTGTTGCAACTTGTGCAGGACAATGTTCTTTCACGACCCCTCCAACAACGCCCTCGAGTTCAAGGCCATGACAAACCCAGACAATTTGTTTGCACAGTACCGGGTGGATTAGCTGTTGGCTGCAGCGGAGTGAGACACAACACTGGGAGTACTACTGGCAGCGCAACGCAGTGCATGCGTTCACTTGCGATGGCTTACGTCGGCTTGCGGTGGCTTCTCGCTGTGCGCGACGATTGGATGAAGGGTTGCACATGCGGCGTTGATTCGACGGTGCTGAGGTTACTTCGGGGGGAGGACGCAGCCCGCTTGTGCGCGATATGGGCACATCTGGGATAGTATTCCGGCGAAGAGGTCCGATGAATCGACAGCGTGCGGGGCCTTCAGACTGTTTCATCAGACACGGCGATGCAATTCCTAGTCGCCCTTCACTATGCCGATCACACGCTGTGTGTAAAACGAGCGGTAGGGTTCAGGCAGGTGCGCCAACTTGGCAGCAGCCTCTCTGGCTGCCGCGATCGCGACATTGGCCTGCACAGCATCGGGATCAACCGCAAGGTTGAAGTTGGAGGTACGCCCATCTTTCACCCCACCTTCTTCTTGCATGATCCTGACCTGAGCCGCAAGCCGTGAGTCGCCTAGCTACCCAGCCTCCCCTGTCCCCTGGCCCCACCCCCACCCAAGCATCCGTACTGACCGGGCTGAAGGTTGGGTTGGAATGCACGCCCTCCCGGTGCTGTGGATGAAGCACCGGGATGATGAGGCGTGACAGCCAGGCCAGGCCGTGGAGTGTGTGAGTGTGACTGCTGTACATAGTTTGCCCGTGCTTTCTTGAACCACCATGCAAACCCACCATCACCACCACCCAGCCCAACCATGCAGCTTTACAGCCATTTCGCCCTCCTCACCTGCACCAGGTCCCTGTTGCCGTACAAGTCCTTGGCCTCGTAGAAGCTGGGGGGAAGGTGGCGCCAAAACATGTTCACACTCACACTCCAGCCCCCCTCAACGTCATCCACCACCCCACCCCCACCATGACCTACAGCCTGGCCGTTCCCCCGCTCTTCGTCATGCTGCCGTGCCTGCACTTGGACACAGCAGCAGCAGCAGCAGGAGGAGGAGTCAGTAGTGACCTCCTAAACACAACCCATGGGGTGAGGTGGGGTGAGGTGGTGTAGGGAATATACCAGCATTGCCGGAGTGTGGTCAGGTGTGTCTGGAGCAGCACAGCCAGGAAGCCATGCTGGGCCAAGCATGAGGGTCAAGGAGCTGAGCAGTTGGGCTGGCTGGGTTCATGGCGCAGGCCCTGCTCGCATTCCAGGTAGCTGAGAGGGAGGGTGGGAGGAGCAGGAGATGGACGAGCCTGAGCGTGTGACATAATGTATACATACCTAAGTAGGCGATACTCATACGTTCCAGACATCCCTTTGTTACATATCCTGTCTTCCCTGCTTGCTGTTTGCCAGGGTCGTGAAGACAGCAGTGCTGACATATGCCAACAGGAGTAGATGGGCCCTTAGGGTAGGCCTCAAGGGCTTACTCAGTGAGGGAAAGGGCAGCAGCCCGGGGGGTGGGCAGGGCGATGTGGTGAGGGGGGCGAGGGCTGCTGCTCAGGCATCAGTGGTGAGCATGCAATAGCGCACGCTATACTCAGCACTGAAACAAGAACACTGCAGTGTACAGGCATCTGTGGCGGTGGGGGGGTCCTAGGCCTTGCAGCTGAGCCGCAGCTGATGCCCTGGCAACCCACCTCATCAGGGGACAGGGTGGTGACGTGGTGCAGCCACAGCGCAGGCAGGAACAGCGCCTGGCCGGGGCGCAGCACGCACAGCAGGGGCGGTGTCAGGGCCGCGTACCTGCAGCACATACAGCCCAGCAGCCAGGCCTGCAAGTGCTCACACCATCAACCAGGCGCACCAGGGCAACGCACAGCCCAGCAGGCAGGCCTGCTGGGCCACCCTCTCTGCAGCCAGCCCTGCTGCCCTGCACTGCGAGCACCACTGGTCTGTCTCCCAGGCCTTCTTACACGGAAGGGTGTGGTCCCTGTCACCTTGCCAGCAGCGAGCCATACACTCTGCGGCCTCCCCCCTCAGCCCCCAGCCCTGCTGGCAAGCAGCGGGTGCACCCCTCTGGGGTCAGGCGCCCCTCATGGTGGCTGGCTAGGTGGCTGCCCTATCCTGTGTGCTTTTCCCTGCAGGGTGTGAAGCAGGTGCGCATGTGGTGCTGCACTCCCCGGTAAGTGCACACCCTACGGTGGCGCATGGGGTCATCACCTGGGGTGGCGCATCTGGCAAGGAGTCCAAGGAGGCAAGGAAGACAGTGCAATGCAAAGGCTGTTCCGGGTGTCTACTGCTACACACACGCCTAAGACTGTGTGGGAAAGTGAAGGTAGAGGGCACACCTGGGGTGCCGAGTCAGGTCCGGGTCCAATGGCCGGGTGATGGGGGAGGAGGACTGCTGCACGTACAGCCCCTCTGCCGCTGAGGGCGGCCACAGCAGCACCCGCTTTACACCCTGCAGGGCAACACAAACATGATGAGGCAGCGGCAGCGGCCACATCAGCGGCGATGCTTGACCAGGAGGCCAAGATGGCCATGATGATGTCTGCTATCTGGTTTTGTCATACTTTTACACAGATAAATGCCTAAGTTGAGCCACCCCAAACATCGCGATCTCTTGGTTCTTGGGTGAAACCCCGCGATTTTTTTCCGCGCACCACCGCTAGAGGTGGTTGCGACGGTGGTTGAAGGGTCGCGCCATGCAATGGCAGGTCGGCTGGTGAGATCTGGACTTCGCCGCTTCCACCCATTTTAACCGCCCAACGGCTTAAGGCCGCGCCCCGCCAGCCCTGAGCTTCTTGCGCCGCCTGCGCCGCATTTCCAGACTGTTCGGTGGGCGTCACAACCGCGGCACTGGGTGCGCTTCGCCTTGCTGCCGCTTACGTGCCGGGGCACGCGCGGAATCGGGCATGAAAATGCCCCATACAGAAAATTTTGGCTTGCACTTGACCTGACCTGCAGCCCCAGCCCCAGCCCCGATGGCCTTCCCACCCGCCAAGCCTTTGAGGGCGTCTAGCAAGGCTTCTGCTGGCAAAGCCTTGGGGGCTGGCAAGCTGGCCGCTGCCATCAAAGCCTACTTCAAGCACCCCAGGGGCACTGCGCTCCCTTCATTGCGTGCCCTGGCCCAACAGCATGGAGTCAGCCGCTCCACCCTGGGCGACTTTATCAACATGGGGGGTAGGGTTGCTACAAGGTGGAGACCGACAGCTTTGATTGAGGCAGAGGAGATGCAGCTGGTCAACATTGTCAAGGGGGCCAAAGCGCAGGGTAGGGGTGTGACCAGATTGGACCTCCTTGGAGCAGTGCAGTGGGCCTGCGAGTTCCGTGTGAGCAAGGGCCTGCCACACTCCTTCCCTGATGCAAGCCCGAGCAGCAAATGAAGCCATTGAAATAATAATGAATTTATGAGTATGAATTAATATCATAATAAACCATACTAAACAAAGCCATTGAAGCGTGCGTTTGCCAAGACCCCCCCAACAAGGCCTATACGCCCCCAACAAGTAGCAGCTGCTGGCAGCTGCCAAAGCCTCCATCCAAGCTGGCAAGAGCATGGTGACTCTAGCACCATGGAATTGCCTACATGTGACCAACGATATGATGGATGCAGCTGTTAGTTGCTCAATGGAGGAGCAACCTCCGTTGTATTTCCGGGCAGTAGACCAGTTCTACGACAGGCATGAGTTGGAAGAGCAGCTTTCCATGAGGGCAGCGAAGTATGGCGGAGGGGCTCGCGTGTAGGGGGGGGGCACATCGTGATGCTTTAGCTTTCGACTCACAACACAGCTTTTATGTGGATTTTTGGTGCCATCAGGGCCTCAACCCCATAGTAATGACATGCCTGAAGTGGGGGTAGCAAGTGTCTGTGAGAGTTGGCTGTGAAGGGGCTGGCTCAACTTAGGTTACTTTAGTTTGAAAACCCATGTTTTCGGGTGGGCTCCACTTTCCGGGTTGCAGCTGCCCAACCACTTTGACTCATGAAAAAACATGGGCACTGACGGGTAGTAGACTTCAAGCTCTACACGTGGGTATGAGTTGCTTGCCGAGCAGCCAACCCGTTGTGAGACTACACTGTTTTCTGGAAGAAAGTGGCTCAACTTAGGCATTTATCTGTGTACTGCTGCTTACTATTTAGCTACTTAACTACTCTAGAAGTCTAGAAGACTCAGAAGGGCTTTGAGTTGAGTGATGTGGTTTGGGTCAGCGGCTGGAGTCACCTTGACTTGCATGAGCAGGTTGTCCATGACGTCGTAGTGCGTCCACAGCTGCAGCCCTGGCGAGCTTACTCGCAGCACGGAGGAGAACAAGGCGGAGGGCGGGAACAGCGGTGGAGGCACCACGTCCCTGGCCAGCTCAGGGAAGCCGCGGTGCAGGTCAGACACCTCCTGCGCCACCAGCAGGGCGCCAGGTGCTGGGCAGGCTGTGGTGATGATAACTCGATGGTGGGTTTACGCCGCTATAGCCGTCACAGCCTGGTATGGGTAGCTACACGATGGCAGGCTGTTGCTCACCTTCATTCGGTTGTGGCCTAGGCTGCGGAGGTAGTAGCGCTCCTTCGCACACCCGACACATTGCTCCGCGCGCTGTGAGCACACGCGACCCGGCTCGCTTGCCTGGTCCGGGACCCCGGCGACTGGCGGCGTGTGCTCACAAAAATCATCGCTCAGCAGCGGCCGGTGCTCATGACCTGCCACTCGCTCCACAAGCTCCTTGAAAGGCATTGTGCGGTACACGAAGTTCTTGTCCACGAAGTCCATCGCCCCGCTCTGTAATAGCGGTCGCCGGCACACCACGTGCTCCGCCGCAACCCTACAACGGCTTACACCGGAATGGCCAGCGCAGGCTGGCCCTTTTGTTGCGTTGGACGCACCTGCTCACGCGTGACGTGAACCGCGACGGGACGCTCCGCGAGGCTGGGGTGGGCGTTCCCGAGGTACCCGGCAGTCCACTTGGCGGTGCAGGGCCCGAGATCTAGGCCGGTGAGCAGCACTGGGGCGCGGTGGACGCTGACCTGGCAGCCGGGCAGTCACAGCCAGTCACACGTTTTGGCCTTCTGCCCCGGTGCTGTCAGCCGTGAGCCATGATGAGTGACGCTCCCAGCAGCCAGCCAGACGCATTTCTCTGCCATAGACGCCAGGTACAGCCCGCCAGGGACCCAGGCACCCACCGCCCCGCAATCCTCAGGGCATAGCCCAGCCCAGCCCTGCAGCCCTGCAGTCCTGCAGACCCATGTAGTGTCTGCTGTGGCTTGGCGGTGCTGTGTTCTGCTATGGCCTGCTTCTCACTCGCCACCTGGACTTTGTATCTCACCTGCCTGCTGCTGCTGCTGCTGCTGCTGCTGCTGACACCTACCTGCTGCCTCTACCACCTGCTCTTCCATCCTGCTGCCCTCTGTCTGATGCCCTCAACAGGAAGCCTGGTCATGTACATGTAGATAGATGCAACCAGAGGCTGGAACTGCATTCCCAGCAGCCTGGTGGACCTGCCAGCCACCGCCCCCCTAGTGCCCCCCTGCCCCCTCCAGCCCTGGCTGGCCTGCTGCCTGCTGCCTGCTGCCTGCTGCCTGCTGCCTGCTGCCTGCTGCCTGCTGCCTGCTGCCTGCTGCCTGCTGCCTGCTGCCTGCTGCCTGCTGCCTGCTGCCTGCTGCCTGCTGCCTGCTGCCTGCTGCCTGCTGCCTGCTGCCTGCTGCCTGCTGCCTGCTGCCTGCTGCCTGCTGCCTGCTGCCTGCTGCCTGCTGCCTGCTGCCTGCTGCCTGCTGCCTGCTGCCTGCTGCCTCTGCTGGCCAGCACCTCGGGCCCCCACAAGCTCAGCAGCCTCCCACCCCCCTCCTGCCTCCCCCTCTTCCATCAGGCAGCCTCAGGCCTACCTGGCTGTCAAACAGTTGAGGTGTCCATGCGGGGCTGGGGCAGGGCACCTCAGCCACATGCTGCAGGTGTGACCAGGGGCGTGACCACCATGCTGGCCCTGGGGCCCCAATGGGGGGCGCTTGCACAGCCTGCTGCCCAGGCCCTCCAATACGGCTGCACACTTTGGGAGTGGCAGCACGGCACTCAGCTGGCTGCTGATCTGGCTGCTGATCTGGCTGCTGATCTGGCTGATCATCATCATCCCGATGGCTGCCATGTCCATTGCACTCCTGCAGGCACCATGGCATCACACATCAACATCCTTCTTCCTGCCTCCCCTCCCCTTCCCATCCGGCCCCTGCCTTGCCAGGCTATGACTACAAGGATCACAAACTGCCTGCAACTGCCAACTGCCTGCAACTGCCAGAAGCTCACTCAGGGCTGCGTCACTGCCATGCCACGCTGCTCCCGGCCCGGCCCGGCCCGGCCCGACCCGACCCGACCCGACCCGACCCGACCCGACCCGACCCGACCCGACCCGACCCGACCCGACCCGACCCCATCAGCCCCCACACACCATGCAGGTGGGGGCCGCTGGCTGCCCCGGCACCTGCCAACACTGCTGACCTGTACAGCCAACGCATGCAGCTTACCATGGGGCAGGGGGGCTCTAGGGTTGCTGCAGGAGGGGCAGTCAGGGCTGCTGTGGCAGTGGCTGGGGCAGGGCAACCCAGGGCGGGGGAGGGGGCCGGCCGGGCCTCGATGTCCAGCACCACGTGTCTGATGCGCGGCGCATACCACTTCACGCGCTCCACATGCGCCAGGCGCAGCCGCCACTGCTGCCGCCCGGGCAGGCTGTGCAGCAGGCGCTCCAGGTCTGCCATCTTCAAAGCAGCAGGCAGCAGGACTGCCCCGGGCTGCCCTTAACGCCATCACCTTGACCCTGACCTCGTCTAGGCCAACCCCTGCCGGCCAACCCCTGCCAGTCCTCCAGCACCGCCCCTGGTGACCTCCCTCACCCTCATTCGGCCCCTGACCCAGGTAAGGCCTGACCGAGCATCATGTGTACATAGCAGTAGGCGTGCTCATGACCATGGTATCCACCTATATAGTGCAGCAGGCAGGCAGGCCCTGTCCCACTACCTACTACAGTGCCTCACCCTGACCCTTGGGCACTGTAGCTGGCTTACCGCCCCCCACCAGACCTGGTTGTCAGCCCGCCCCTGACCACTGCAGAACAAGCTGGCCCACCCGTGCAGCAGTCCTCCCCTTGCCCTCCACCTCCTCCCCCTACCCCCTGAGGCCTCTGCAGCCCCCCAGCCCCTCACTAACCGCTGTAGCTACCCAGCGCTCCTCCTCCAGGTCCAGCAGGTTGCCATGCACATGCAGCCAACCACCTGCAACCAGAGTCAGCCACCATAACCAACAACCTGATACGGTTCCTGCCTACAGGACGAACTGAGCCTGGTGGCAGAGCGAACCTGACCCAGTCTGGCCCCCCTGCACAGCAGCAGCAGCACACACCGCCCCTGCACTGCACCTCCTCGCCCCCTGGCTGCCCTGTGGCCCACCTGTGTCCTCCCTCAGCGCCGCCAGGGCAGTGGCCCAGCCTGTCCGGCTCTGAGGTAGCAGGCCCAGCAGCACCCGGTGCGCCACACCCCTGGGGGCGACCTGGCGGCAGTCCCCCTCAAGCACCTCACACCTGGGGCAGGGCAGGGGACAAGGGGTGGGGTGGGGTGGGGCGGGGCGGGGCGGGGCGGGGCGGGGCGGGGCGGGGCGGGGCGGGGCGGGGCGGGGCGGGGCGGGGCGGGGCGGGGCGGGGCGGGGCGGGGCGGGGCGGGGCGGGGCGGGGCGGGGCGGGGCGGGGCGGGGCGGGGCGGGGCGGGGCGGGGCGGGGCGGGGCGGGGCGGGGCGGGGCGGGGCGGGGCGGGGCGGGGCGGGGCGGGGCGGGGCGGGGCGGGGCGGGGCGGGGCGGGGCGGGGCGGGGCGGGGCGGGGCGGGGCGGGGCGGGGCGGGGCGGGGCGGGGTGGGGTGGAGGGGCGCACCACCTTGTTCACATGGGCCCAAACCTAGGTCACATCCTGACCCTAACCTTAACTTTCACCTTAACCTCCACCACCAACTACCCCTGCCCTGCCCTGCGCCCCTGCCACAGCAAGGCGCCCTGGCCATGTGACCCTGACCTGTGCTCCACCCCGTTTGCCTTGAGGCCGCAGCGCAGCGCCTCCAGGGCTGCGGGGTTCCACTCACAAGCGCACACCTACAGGCACACCCATGCCGTCATCATGCAGTCGCCATGCAGCAGCCATGCATGGAAACATGCCAGAGGCACCCTTGATTCTCTGAGAACGGCCCAGGGGGGTGCAGGCAGGCAGGCAGTGAGGCTCTGCCCCCACCTTGGCCGCCTTAGCCCTGACCAGCAGAGGCAGGGTGTAGTAGCCAATGCCGGTGAACAGGTCCACAACCACTTCCCCCTGGGCGTGCAGCCGCCCCATGCGCGTACGCTCGCTGACGTTGCCTGCAGGGAGGTAGGAGGGAGGGAGGGAGGGGGGCAGCACTGCTGAAACAACCCTGGTTGCCCCTTAGTGACCTGAGTGTGACCCCTGGTGATCTGAGTGTGGCCCCCCGGGCGTGGTGTCTGCAACTTGCCCACTCAGACCCAAGCGGACCACAAGCCAGTAGTAAGTGAGTTGGTAGAGTGGATGATGTGCTCAGCCACCTTTTGAAACCCTGTGAGGGGTCACACCACACACCCCTGCAACCACCTCCAACCACCCAACTCCCAAACCTCCTTACCCCATGCGATCCTGTTTGAACTGCTGAGAACAGCCAATACCAGTACTGCAGGCTCCAAAGGCAACATCAACAAGGCAATCATCGCCATCGCGGGCCCCGCCCATGTGGTCCTGCCTGACCCTACCACCACCACAGCTGCTGCTCTGAGGCCATGTCCCTGGCCCAAGCCCCTGTGACCTGCTGCTCTGCTGCCGCCCCCCACCTCACCCCCCGCCCTTCCCCACCCTACCCCAGCCCACTGCTTCCCACCCCAGGATGCAGCATTATGGCCAGGATCAGGTGTAGAGGCCCCCTGTGACCTGCTGCTGTGCACACCTGGTCTCACCTGAAGAAAACATGCAGCGCGTGACGTCCAGGCAGAAGGTCACCCCCCCCTCGCGGTGCCGCACCCACCCGCTGTCACCCAGCAGCAGCCGGGCGCGGCTGTCCCGCGTGCCTGCACCAGGGGGGGTGAGGGGACAGGGGGGGACAGGGGGGGGTGCAGCCAGGCTCAAAATGGGGTAGAAAGGCAGGGCAGTGCAGGCTGGGTCAGGGTCAGGGTCAGGGTCAGGGTCAGGGTCAGGGTCAGGGTCAGGGTCAGGGTCAGGGTCAGGGTCAGGGTCAGGGTCAGGGTCAGGGTCAGGGTCAGGGTCAGGGTCAGGGTCAGGGTCAGGGTCAGGGTCAGGGTCAGGGTCAGGGTCAGGGTCAGGGTCAGGGTCAGGGTCAGGGTCAGGGTCAGGGTCAGGGTCAGGGTCAGGGTCAGGGTCAGGGTCAGGGTCAGGGTCAGGGTCAGGGTCAGGGTCAGGGTCAGGGTCAGGGTCAGGGTCAGGGTCAGGGTCAGGGTCAGGGTCAGGGTCAGGGTCAGGGTCAGGGTCAGGGTCAGGGTCAGGGTCAGGGTCAGGGTCAGGGTCAGGGTCAGGGTCAGGGTCAGGGTCAGGGTCAGGGTCAGGGTCAGGGTCAGGGTCAGGGTCAGGGTCAGGGTCAGGGTCAGGGTCAGGGTCAGGGTCAGGGTCAGGGTCAGGGTCAGGGTCAGGGTCAGGGTCAGGGTCAGGGTCAGGGTCAGGGTCAGGGTCAGGGTCAGGGTCAGGGTCAGGGTCAGGGTCAGGGTCAGGGTCAGGGTCAGGGTCAGGGTCAGGGTCAGGGTCAGGGTCAGGGTCAGGGTCAGGGTCAGGGTCAGGGTCAGGGTCAGGGTCAGGGTCAGGGTCAGGGTCAGGGTCAGGGTCAGGGTCAGGGTCAGGGTCAGGGTCAGGGTCAGGGTCAGGGTCAGGGTCAGGGTCAGGGTCAGGGTCAGGGTCAGGGTCAGGGTCAGGGTCAGGGTCAGGGTCAGGGTCAGGGTCAGGGTCAGGGTCAGGGTCAGGGTCAGGGTCAGGGTCAGGGTCAGGGTCAGGGTCAGGGTCAGGGTCAGGGTCAGGGTCAGGGTCAGGGTCAGGGTCAGGGTCAGGGTCAGGGTCAGGGTCAGGGTCAGGGTCAGGGTCAGGGTCAGGGTCAGGGTCAGGGTCAGGGTCAGGGTCAGGGTCAGGGTCAGGGTCAGGGTCAGGGTCAGGGTCAGGGTCAGGGTCAGGGTCAGGGTCAGGGTCAGGGTCAGGGTCAGGGTCAGGGTCAGGGTCAGGGTCAGGGTCAGGGTCAGGGTCAGGGTCAGGGTCAGGGTCAGGGTCAGGGTCAGGGTCAGGGTCAGGGTCAGGGTCAGGGTCAGGGTCAGGGTCAGGGTCAGGGTCAGGGTCAGGGTCAGGGTCAGGGTCAGGGTCAGGGTCAGGGTCAGGGTCAGGGTCAGGGTCAGGGTCAGGGTCAGGGTCAGGGTCAGGGTCAGGGTCAGGGTCAGGGTCAGGGTCAGGGTCAGGGTCAGGGTCAGGGTCAGGGTCAGGGTCAGGGTCAGGGTCAGGGTCAGGGTCAGGGTCAGGGTCAGGGTCAGGGTCAGGGTCAGGGTCAGGGTCAGGGTCAGGGTCAGGGTCAGGGTCAGGGTCAGGGTCAGGGTCAGGGTCAGGGTCAGGGTCAGGGTCAGGGTCAGGGTCAGGGTCAGGGTCAGGGTCAGGGTCAGGGTCAGGGTCAGGGTCAGGGTCAGGGTCAGGGTCAGGGTCAGGGTCAGGGTCAGGGTCAGGGTCAGGGTCAGGGTCAGGGTCAGGGTCAGGGTCAGGGTCAGGGTCAGGGTCAGGGTCAGGGTCAGGGTCAGGGTCAGGGTCAGGGTCAGGGTCAGGGTCAGGGTCAGGGTCAGGGTCAGGGTCAGGGTCAGGGTCAGGGTCAGGGTCAGGGTCAGGGTCAGGGTCAGGGTCAGGGTCAGGGTCAGGGTCAGGGTCAGGGTCAGGGTCAGGGTCAGGGTCAGGGTCAGGGTCAGGGTCAGGGTCAGGGTCAGGGTCAGGGTCAGGGTCAGGGTCAGGGTCAGGGTCAGGGTCAGGGTCAGGGTCAGGGTCAGGGTCAGGGTCAGGGTCAGGGTCAGGGTCAGGGTCAGGGTCAGGGTCAGGGTCAGGGTCAGGGTCAGGGTCAGGGTCAGGGTCAGGGTCAGGGTCAG
>JASKMD010000010.1:726801-788514 GCA_030144725.1 Haematococcus lacustris | reverse complement strand
GCTGCTGCTGCTGCCCGGCTGCTGTTGCCTTGCTGCTGCTGCCCTGCAGCTGCTGCTGCCCTGCTGCTGCTGCTAATGTTGCTGCTGCCCTGCTGCTGCTGCAGCTGCCTTGCTGCAACTGTTGTTGCCCCCCTTAGTTGCTGCTGCCCTGCTGCTGCTGCTGCCCGGCTGCTGTTGCCTTGCTGCTGCTGCCCTGCAGCTGCTGCTGCCCTGCTGCTGCTGCTAATGTTGCTGCTGCCCTGCTGCTGCTGCAGCTGCCTTGCTGCAACTGTTGTTGCCCCCCTTAGTTGCTGCTGCCCTGCTGCTGCTGCTGCCCGGCTGCTGTTGCTGCTGCCGCCCTGCTGCTGTCTGCTGCCCGGCTGCTGTCTGTTGCTGCCCGGCTGCTGTCTGTTGCTGCCCGGCTGCTGTCTGTTGCTGCCCGGCTGCCGTCTGTTGCTGCCCTGCTGCTGCTGCTGCCGCCCGGCTGCTGCTGCTGCCCTGCCGCTGCTGCTGTCGCCCTGCTGCTGCTGCCTGGCTGCTGCTGCTGCTGTTGTTGCCCTGCTGTTGCTGCTGCCGCCCTGCTGTTGCTGCTGCCCGGCTGCGGCTGCTGCCCAGCCGCTGCTGCTGCTGCCCGGCTGCGGCTGCTGCCCGGCCGCTGCTGCTGCCGCCCTGCTGCTGCTGCTGGCCGGCTGCTGCTGCTGCTGCTGCCGCTGTTGCTGGCCTGGCAGCGGTGCCCCTGGCAGTTGGCCCGGCGGCGGTGCCCCCGGCAGTTGGCCTGGCGGCGGTGCCCCTGACAGGTGGCCAGGCGGCGGTGCCCCTGGCAGCTGACCCGGCTCCTCCTGGCTACGGGTACTGGCAGCCTTTGAACCCTAATGCGACACCCAGCATCATGCCGGCTCATTCCCTTGCCGCTCCCTGGATACCCCAATGCACCATGGATTGATCCGCAAGTAGCGCAACGCCTAGATGATTTTCACGCCCACCAAGCAGCTGGCAAGCCTCTGAAGATGAAGCTTTTGGCAGCTGCTGCCGCTATATAGGGTTACTATAATTACATGTTTCGCGGGCTGTAGAGCGCCGGCAAGTAAAAGTTTTACCGGCTGACATTGCTTGTAATTGCTGTGCTTGCTGTAATTGCCCGAGTCTGTTCAACATAAACGTATAAATCACCAATTATGACAATATAACAATAAATTATACTCCCGTAATGTATAGGGATAGTACTGTAGACATTTACAGTACTGTAGACATTTACAGTACTGTAGATATCTACAGTACTGTAAATATCTACAGTACTGTAAATATCTACAGTACTGTAGACATCTACAGTACTGTAGATATTTACAGTACTGTAGACATTTACAGTACTGTAGATATTTACAGTACTGTAAATATCTACAGTACTGTAGACATTTTCAGTACTGTAGATGTTTACAGTACTGTAGACATTTACAGTACTGTAGATATTTACAGTACTGTAGATATTTACAGTACTGTAGATATTTACAGTAGGGGGGCAGCATCAGCAGTAGGGGGCAACAGAAGCAGCAGTAGGGGGGCAGCAGCAGCAGCAGCAGCAGGGGCGCAGCAGCAACAGCAGGGGCGCAGCAGCAGATATAGTAGGGGCACTGTAGCACCTACCTACCTTTTGGCTGCTTGATGGCTGCTGCAGGGAAGGGGGTGGGAGTGGAAGAGCGAAGGCGGGGAGGGGGGGTAGATGTGGAAGGCGGGAGGTGGGAGGCAGAGAGGCTGGAGACGGGGAGGCGGGAGGCAGGGAGGCGGGAGGCGGGGAGATGGGAGGCTCAACCGGGTTGGGTTGGGCGGGGGTGGGTTGGGTTGGGGGCATGGGTTGGGGTGGGTGGGGGCATGGGTTGGGGGCATGGGTTGGGGTGGGTGGGGGCATGGGTGGGGGTGGGGGCGGGGGAGGGAGCGGGGGCGGGGGCGGGGGCGGGGGCGGGGGCGGGGGAGGATGAATTGGGAGGGGGTGGTTGTGTAGGGGAAAGGGAAGTGGATGGGAGGTGCTTATTAGACCTGGGACTAGGGAAGGGAAGGTGGGGTGAGGTGGGGGTTGCGATGCCACGTCAATCGAAGGGTGGGAGAGGGGAAGAGGAGGCTTGACAAGTATGGGAGGGGAGAGGGAGGGAGAGGGGGAAGGGAGGGGGTGGTGGTGGTGGGAAGAGGGTGGGTGGGGTGGGCTTTCTCCTGGCTGCTGTCAGGGGAGAGGTGACGGGGAGGGGGGAAGTGGGGGGTGGGTAGAGGTGGAAGTGGAGGGACGACAAGCTGGGCGTTGGTGGTGGGCGTGGGAAAGGGGAGGAAGAGGGGATGGGGAAGGGTGTGACGATCAATCCTGCAGCGGGACAAGGGGCATGCTAGCGCTTAAGGTGGGTACAGGGTGCCACATACCTGCACTCACCTTTTGCTGGGGTGTGGTGTATATGTGTGTGGGAGGAAGGGGAGGAAGGGGAGGGAAGGGAAGGGGAGGTCCATGGGGAGGGCGAGAGAAGTGGGGAGGGCATTGATAGTCTTAGGTGTAGGCGCACAAGACCTGCGGCAACGGTGTGACGATTTGTCAACGGAAGCAAACATTGGACATGGGTACTGGATGCACTCACCAATAGAGTAGGGAGATGTAGAGCTGGCAGATGGAGGGGCAGGTGTAGCAGCCCTCCATTACAACTCACCTTCCTTTGTCCTCACCTCAGTAGGAAGTGCAGGGTGGGAGAGTAGGGTTGGGTTAGGCTGGGCTGGGCTGGGCTGGGCTGGGCTGGGCTGGGCTGGGCTGGGCTGGGCTGGGCTGGGCTGGGCTGGCTGGCTGGGCTGGGCTGGGCTGGGCTGGGCTGGGCTGGGTGGTAATCAGGGGGGTACTAGTCGTGATTGTAAGACCTGCAGCAACCAGGTGTGGTAGCGGTTAGGCTGGATACTAAGGGCTATGTTGCGTAATGCTAGCTCCTTCTAAGCTCTTACCTTGGTCCTAAGCTCTTACCATGGTCCTTCTGGCCTCTTGGCTGCTCACAACACGTTGCACCTGCCTTGCGTTGGTGCATCAATGCTTGCGATTCATTGCGGAGAATCGTTGCGAGGAAACTGGCCGCGAGGCTAGCTGCGGTGCTGGCTGCGAGGCTGGCTGCGAGGCTGGCTGCGAAACTGGCTGCGAGGCTGTCTGCGAGGAAAATGGCTGCGAGGCTGGCTGCGAGGTGAGATCCTCGCACCGAGCTGCCTCACAGGTATGCTTCTGCGCTGCTGGACCAGCTGTGTGGCCGCGAGGTTGATTGCCGAGTATGTGGCTGCGAGTATGGGCTAGATGTGGCTGCGAGTATGGGTAACCTCGTGCGATGCCATCTGTGGACCAGCTGTGTGGCCGCGAGGTTGATTGCCGATTATGTGGCTGCGAGTATGGGCTAGATGCGGCTGCGAGTATGGGTAACCTCGTGCGATGCCATCGCTGCAATACCGGCTACACGATGCTGCGACTAAGTGTTGGACGGATGCCTTGGATGCAAGTGAGATGTTCAGAATTTTTCTAAGTGCTTAAAGGCAACAGTACTGTAAGTGGTCTCTCGAGGTACCTCGAGGTACCTCGAGGTACTGTAGATGTCTACAGTACTGTAGATGTCTACAGTACTGTAGAGGTCTACAGTACTGTAGATGTCTACAGTACTGTAGATATCCACAGTACTGTAGGTGCCTACAGTACTGTAAATGATCTCTCGAGGTACCTCGAGGTACCTCGAGGTACTGTAGATGTCTACAGTACTGTAGAGGTCTACAGTACTGTAGATGTCTACAGTACTGTAGATGTCTACAGTACTGTAGATGTCCACAGTACTTTAGGTACCTACAGTACTGTAAATGGTCTCTCGAGGTACCTCGAGGTACCTCGAGGTACTGTAGATGTCTACAGTACTGTAGATGTCTACAGTACTGTAGAGGTCTACAGTACTGTAGATGTCTACAGTACTGTAGATGACCACAGTACTGTAGGTACCTACAGTACTGTAAATGGTCTCTCGAGGTACCTCGAAGTACCTCGAGGTACTGTAGACGTCTACAGTACTGTAGACGTCTACAGTACTGTAGGCGTCTACAGTACTGTAGATGTCTACAGTACTGTAGATGTCCACAGTACTGTAGGTACCTACAGTACTGTAAATGGTCTCTCGAGGTACCTCGAGGTACCTCGAGGTACTGTAGATGTCTACAGTACTGTAGATGTCTACAGTACTGTAGGTGTCTACAGTACTGTAGATGTCTACAGTACTGTAGATGTCCACAGTACTGTAGGTACCTACAGTACTGTGAATGGTCTCTCGAGGTACCTCGAGGTACCTCGAGGTACTGTAGATGTCTACAGTACTGTAGATGTCGAGGTACCCCGACAGTACTGTAGACACCTACAGTACTGTAGCATGGCCGTATCTCACCAACCGCGCAAAATCACGAATTTTAGTTTCAACCCCCAATCTTACAATGCCTTCATTTGACTATGTACCAAGTCCGAGGCTCTGAATCTCAAAAATGCTGTTACTAATTTGCCTGAGTGAATGTATGGTGGGTACAAGATGCACTCACCGACAGAGGATGTAGATGTAGGAGCTGGTGTGGGTGCATTTATATTGCACAAGGGACAGGGAGGACAAGCTCGGAGATGGTGGTTTCGACATGTCAAAGGCACAAAGGTGGGTCAAAGTAGACTACGTCGCTAGCTCGTTGCGTGGGCTGCAAGGCTGAGCGTGCGATGTATTGCGTTGCGATCTCGAGGGTGGCTGCTACGTCTGCTAGATCTACTAGGCTAGCTGCTGCTAGCTGCGTGCGAGAGGGGTTGCGAAGTACTCTGCTGCGTGGCTGCAAAATGGCTGGGAGGCTAGCCGCTAAGATGTGACTGCCTGGCTGCAGTGTGGCTGCCTGGCTGCGATGTGGCATGCGAAAGTAGCTGCCTGGCTGCGATGTTGTCTGCAAGAAGAGGTCGGTTTCAGAGCTTGGCGCCCATTTGGCTACCTAGCTACAGGTCGCGAATCTAGCCTGACTAGCACCGACGCGAGACGTTGTGTACAGGGCACAGAGATTTATTTTTCATGTCTAACTTGCATGCCGATTTGCAGGTTCGTCCCATTGCATCCCCACCCCAACACACCCCGCCGCCAATACGAAATCAAGAATATAGTTGCAAAAGGGTTAAGTCTTTGCACTCTACATGCTCACTGGACACAACACTAAACGCACTGAACATAGCACAAAACACTACACTGAACATAGCATAGAACACTACACTGAACATAGCACAGAACACTACACTGAACATAGCACTGAACACTACACTGAACATAGCACTGAACACTACACTGAACATTGCACAGAACACTACACTGAACATTGCACTGAACACTACACTGAACATAGCACTGAACACTACACTGAACATTGCACAGAACACTACACTGAACATTGCACTGAACACTACACTGAACAATGCACTGAACACTACACTGAACCTTGCACTGAACGCACTGAACCTTGCACTGAACGCACTGAACCATGCACTGAACGCACTGAACCGCGCACTGAACGCACTGAACCTAGGACTGAACGCACTGAACCAGGCACTGAACGCACTGAACCTTAGCACTGAACGCACTGAACCTAGCACTGAACGCACTGAACCTTGGACTGAACGCACTGATCATAGCACTGAACGCACTGAACCTTGCACTGAACACACTGAACATAGCACTGAACGCACTGAACCGCGCACTGAACGCACTGAACCTTGGGCTGAACGCAATGAACCTAGCACTGAACGCACTGAACCGCGCACTGAACGCACTGAACCTTGCACTGAACGCACTGAACCGTGCACTGAACGCACTGAACATAGCACTGAACGCACTGAACCGTGCACTGAACGCACTGAATTTTGCACTGAACGCACTGAGTTTTGCACTGAACGCACTGAATTTTGCACTGAACGCACTGAATTGTGCACGGAACGCACTGAATTGTGCACTGAACACACTGAACATTGCACTGAACGCACTGAACCTTGCACTGAACGCACTGAACAATACCCCCCAGCCTTTGCCTTTGACTTTTTTGGCTTGATTCCTTTTGAGTTAGATTGCTTACATTACAAGCTACCGATGGGCAAAGTTTCAGCCCAAACGGCCAAAGTCGGTCTAGGGGCCTGGCTGCTAATTCCTACGAGTGTGCAGGTATGTGGCACCCTGTACATAGACTAACCGCTAGCATGCCCCTTGTCCCGCTGCAGGGTTGATCGTCACACCCTTGCCCTTTTCCTCCCCTTTTCCACGCCCACCTCCATCGCCCAGCTTGTCGTCCCTCCACATCCACCTCTCCCCACCCCCACTTCCCCCCTCCACATCACCTCTCCCCTGACATCCCAGCAGCCAAGAAAAAGCCCACCCCATCCACCCTCTTGCCACCACCACCACCACCACCCCCTCCCTTTCCCCTCTCCCTCTCTCCCATACTTGTCAAGCCTACCCTTCCCCTCTCCCACCCTTCAATTGACATGGCATCGCAAGCCCCCACCTCACCCCACCTTCCCTTCCCTACACCCTACTACACACCCCACCGCAGCCCCACCCCACTGGCGCTTGGGATATGTTGCCTGGTGTGAGCAGGTAGGAGGCCAGGAGGACCACAAAGGTGAGGCCACGGTGACAGCTAACACAGTGCCCAACCTGGTCACCCTACCTCACTTGCATGCCCCCTGGTTGCAGGGCTGATGGGCACCTCCCCTCCATTTCCCTACGCAACCACCCCCTCCCAGTTTATCCTCGCCGGCCCCCGTTCCCTCTCCCGCCCCCACCCCCGCCCAGGCCCCCAACCCATGCCCCTTCCCAACCCATCCCATGCCCCTAACCCATCCCACCCCCTGCCTCCCGCCTCCCTGCCTCCCGCCTCCCTGCCTCCCGCCTCCTGCCTTCCACATCTACCCTCCCTCCCCGCCTTCACTCCTCCGCTCCCACCGCCTTCCCTACAGCAGTCATCAAGCAGCCATAAGGAAGGTAGGTGCTATAGTGCCCCTACTATATCTGCTGCTGTTGCCCCCCTGCTATTGCTGCCCCCCTGCTGCTGCTGCTGCTGCCCCCCTGCTCCTGCTGCTGCTGCTGCCCCCCTGCTCCTCCTGCTGCTGCTGTCCCCCTACTCCTGTTGCGGCTGCTGCTGCCCCCCTACTGCTGCTGCTGCTGCCCCCCTACTCATGTTGCGGCTGCTGCTGCCCCCCTGCCTCCCTGCTGCTGCTGCTGCTCCCATGCTGTTGCTGCTCCCCTGCCCCCCGGCTGTTGCTGCTGGTGACAGCCAACCAGTACTGGTCACAGCCAGCCAGTACTGGTCACAGCCAGCCAGTACTGGTCACAGCCAACCAGTACTGGTCACAGCCAACCAGTACTGGTCACACCCAGCCAGTACTGGTCACAGCCAGCCAGTACTGGTCACACCCAGCCAGTACTGGTCACAGCCAGCCAGCCAGTACTGGTCACAGCCAGCCAGCTAGTACTGGTCACAGCCAGCCAGTACTGGTCACAGCCAGCCAGTACTGGTCACAGCCAGCCAGTACTGGTCACAGCCAGCCAATACTGGTCACAGTCAGCCAGTACTGGTCACAGCCAGCCAGTACTGGTCACACCAGCCAGTACTGGTCACACCCAGCCAGTACTGGTCACAGCCAGCCAGTACTGGTCACAGCCAGCCAGCCAGTACTGGTCTCAGCTAACCAGTACTGGTCACAGCCAGCCAGTACTGGTCACAGCCAGCCAGTACTGGTCACAGCCAGCCAGCCAGTACTGGTCACAGCCAGCCAGCCAGTACTGGTCACAGCCAGCCAGCTAGTACTGGTCACAGCCAGCCAGTACTGGTCACAGCCAGCCAGTACTGGTCACAGCCAGCCAGTACTGGTCACAGCCAGCCAGTACTGGTCACAGCCAGCCAGTACTGGTCACACCAGCCAGTACTGGTCACAGCCAGCCAGTACTGGTCACAGCCAGCCAGTACTGGTCACAGTCAGCCAGTACTGGTCACAGCCAGCCAGTACTGGTCACACCAGCCAGTACTGGTCACACCCAGCCAGTACTGGTCACAGCCAGCCAGTACTGGTCACAGCCAGCCAGCCAGTACTGGTCACACCAGCCAGTACTTGTCACAGCCAGCCAGTACTGGTCACAGCCAGCCAGCCAGTACTGGTCACACCATCCAGTACTGGTCACACCAGCCAGTACTGGTCACAGCCAGCCACTACTGGTCACAGCCAACCAGTACTGGTCACAGCCAGCCAGTACTGGTCACACCAGCCAGTACTGGTCACACCCAGCCAGTACTGGTCACAGCCAGCCAGTACTGGTCACACCAGCCAGTACTGGTCACACCCAGCCAGTACTAGTCACAGCCAGCCAGTACTGGTCACAGCCAGCCAGCCAGTACTGGTCACAGCCAGCCAGCTAGTACTGGTCACAGCCAGCCAGTACTGGTCACAGCCAGCCAGTACTGGTCTTAGCCAGCCAGCACTGGTCACAGCCAGTGCTGGTTACATCCCAGTGTTGGATGCCTTACAATAATGTGTGTCATGCATTGCATTTATTGGGTATAGTAGAGCATTGTATGTAAAATGTCTCTCTGTCACTGTGCAGGGGCTGGAGCTTGGACGACTACCTTCTTCACATTGAGGTCGCCTTACATTGTTAGGGAATGAGATAAAGGACGGATGGAGTGTCTTGGTTGATGCTACATAGCGAAGCAGTGTACTATGTAATGTTACTGGTAGTGATAACAAACACATGTACATAGTACACGCAACGACATTGCAGTGAGTGATAGCACATGTAGTGTGTTATAGCGTGTTGTCCTCTTGTTGTAATCGGTGCCTATACTGTACCTAACCTAGGCTCCAGCCCTGAGCTCAAGCCTCAGCCCTAACCCTTCAGCTATCATCCACTTTATTGTAAGCATTATGCGCTTCATCAATAGGACTTGGCAGTATGGAGAGTTGTTAACCCATCGCAAGCGCACATTGTAGCGCACATCGACTAGACATCGCACATCAGAAAGACTTGGCAGTATGGAGAGATGTTAACCCATCGCAAGCGCACATTGTAGCGCACATCGACTAGACATCGCACATCAGAAAGACTTGGCAGTATGGAGAAATGTTAACCAATTACAAGCGCACATTTTAGCGCACATCGACCGGACATCGCACATCGCACATCGGACGTAGGCAGCCGGTGGGGAGCTTACAGCGAAGCGCTAAGACCAGCGATGCAAGTATTACATGGGGATACGCGGGAACTTTGAAATCCCCATGCCCTAACCCTACCAAAGCTGAAATACGGTACTGGACGACAACCAGTACTGGTTGAGGTCCAGTACTGGTTAGCAACCAGTACTGGACCACAACCAGTACTGGTTACCTCGCAGAACAGCACGACAGGCCAACGATCGAATCTCGCCAGCCACTTGGAGTTGGATTTTTTTCAAGTGCGTTGGCTTGCCTATGAGAAACAGAAGACTTCCATCAGAAAAAAAAGCACCCTTAGGTGGCACTTATAATGCGATCTTTTCCACGAGTGGTGTATGGAGGCAGTCAAGTCCATCCGCATTCTCACGTGTACGTAAGCTGACAGCAACCTCCCCAATACCTATCGGCTATGACGTTGCATACCATCTGATGTACGAGCACTACGTTGCATACCATCTGATGTACGTACACACGATGCCGACAGCTTCACCGCCATAAGCAATCCTGGTCACCCTACCTCACTTGCATGCCCCCTGGTTGCAGGGCTGATGGGCACCTCCCCTCCATTTCCCTACGCAACCACCCCCTCCCAGTTTATCCTCGCCGGCCCCCGTTCCCTCTCCCGCCCCCACCCCCGCCCAGGCCCCCAACCCATGCCCCTTCCCAACCCATCCCATGCCCCTAACCCATCCCACCCCCTGCCTCCCGCCTCCCTGCCTCCCGCCTCCCTGCCTCCCGCCTCCTGCCTTCCACATCTACCCTCCCTCCCCGCCTTCACTCCTCCGCTCCCACCGCCTTCCCTACAGCAGTCATCAAGCAGCCATAAGGAAGGTAGGTGCTATAGTGCCCCTACTATATCTGCTGCTGTTGCCCCCCTGCTATTGCTGCCCCCCTGCTGCTGCTGCTGCTGCCCCCCTGCTCCTGCTGCTGCTGCTGCCCCCCTGCTCCTGCTGCTGCTGCTGTCCCCCTACTCCTGTTGCGGCTGCTGCTGCCCCCCTACTGCTGCTGCTGCTGCCCCCCTACTCATGTTGCGGCTGCTGCTGCCCCCCTGCCTCCCTGCTGCTGCTGCTGCTCCCATGCTGTTGCTGCTCCCCTGCCCCCCGGCTGTTGCTGCTGGTGACAGCCAACCAGTACTGGTCACAGCCAGCCAGTACTGGTCACAGCCAGCCAGTACTGGTCACAGCCAACCAGTACTGGTCACAGCCAACCAGTACTGGTCACAGCCAGCCAATACTGGTCACAGTCAGCCAGTACTGGTCACAGCCAGCCAGCCAGTACTGGTCACAGCCAGCCAGCTAGTACTGGTCACAGCCAGCCAGTACTGGTCACAGCCAGCCAGTACTGGTCACAGCCAGCCAGTACTGGTCACAGCCAGCCAGTACTGGTCACAGCCAGCCAATACTGGTCACAGTCAGCCAGTACTGGTCACAGCCAGCCAGTACTGGTCACACCAGCCAGTACTGGTCACACCCAGCCAGTACTGGTGACAGCCAGCCAGTACTGGTCACAGCCAGCCAGCCAGTACTGGTCTCAGCTAACCAGTACTGGCCACAGCCAGCCAGTACTGGTCACAGCCAGCCAGTACTGGTCACACCAGCCAGTACTGGTCACACCCAGCCAGTACTAGTCACAGCCAGCCAGTACTGGTCACAGCCAGCCAGCCAGTACTGGTCACAGCCAGCCAGCTAGTACTGGTCACAGCCAGCCAGTACTGGTCACAGCCAGCCAGTACTGGTCACAGCCAGCCAGTACTGGTCACAGCCAGCCAGTACTGGTCACAGCCAGCCAGTACTGGTCACACCAGCCAGTACTGGTCACAGCCAGCCAGTACTGGTCACAGCCAGCCAGTACTGGTCACAGTCAGCCAGTACTGGTCACAGCCAGCCAGTACTGGTCACACCAGCCAGTACTGGTCACACCCAGCCAGTACTGGTCACAGCCAGCCAGTACTGGTCACAGCCAGCCAGCCAGTACTGGTCACACCAGCCAGTACTTGTCACAGCCAGCCAGTACTGGTCACAGCCAGCCAGCCAGTACTGGTCACACCATCCAGTACTGGTCACACCAGCCAGTACTGGTCACAGCCAGCCACTACTGGTCACAGCCAACCAGTACTGGTCACAGCCAGCCAGTACTGGTCACACCAGCCAGTACTGGTCACACCCAGCCAGTACTGGTCACAGCCAGCCAGTACTGGTCACACCAGCCAGTACTGGTCACACCCAGCCAGTACTAGTCACAGCCAGCCAGTACTGGTCACAGCCAGCCAGCCAGTACTGGTCACAGCCAGCCAGCTAGTACTGGTCACAGCCAGCCAGTACTGGTCACAGCCAGCCAGTACTGGTCTTAGCCAGCCAGCACTGGTCACAGCCAGTGCTGGTTACATCCCAGTGTTGGATGCCTTACAATAATGTGTGTCATGCATTGCATTTATTGGGTATAGTAGAGCATTGTATGTAAAATGTCTCTCTGTCACTGTGCAGGGGCTGGAGCTTGGACGACTACCTTCTTCACATTGAGGTCGCCTTACATTGTTAGGGAATGAGATAAAGGACGGATGGAGTGTCTTGGTTGATGCTACATAGCGAAGCAGTGTACTATGTAATGTTACTGGTAGTGATAACAAACACATGTACATAGTACACGCAACGACATTGCAGTGAGTGATAGCACATGTAGTGTGTTATGGCGTGTTGTCCTCTTGTTGTAATCGGTGCCTATACTGTACCTAACCTAGGCTCCAGCCCTGAGCTCAAGCCTCAGCCCTAACCCTTCAGCTATCATCCACTTTATTGTAAGCATTATGCGCTTCATCAATAGGACTTGGCAGTATGGAGAGTTGTTAACCCATCGCAAGCGCACATTGTAGCGCACATCGACTAGACATCGCACATCAGAAAGACTTGGCAGTATGGAGAGATGTTAACCCATCGCAAGCGCACATTGTAGCGCACATCGACCAGACATCGCACATCAGAAAGACTTGGCAGTATGGAGAAATGTTAACCAATTACAAGCGCACATTTTAGCGCACATCGACCGGACATCGCACATCGCACATCGGACGTAGGCAGCCGGTGGGGAGCTTACAGCGAAGCGCTAAGACCAGCGATGCAAGTATTACATGGGGATACGCGGGAACTTTGAAATCCCCATGCCCTAACCCTACCAAAGCTGAAATACGGTACTGGACGACAACCAGTACTGGTTGAGGTCCAGTACTGGTTAGCAACCAGTACTGGACCACAACCAGTACTGGTTACCTCGCAGAACAGCACGACAGGCCAACGATCGAATCTCGCCAGCCACTTGGAGTTGAATTTTTTTTCAAGTGCGTTGGCTTGCCTATGAGAAACAGAAGACTTCCATCAGAAAAAAAAGCACCCTTAGGTGGCACTTATAATGCGATCTTTTCCACGAGTGGTGTATGGAGGCAGTCAAGTCCATCCGCATTCTCACGTGTACGTAAGCTGACAGCAACCTCCCCAATACCTATCGGCTATGACGTTGCATACCATCTGATGTACGAGCACTACGTTGCATACCATCTGATGTACGTACACACGATGCCGACAGCTTCACCGCCATAAGCAATCCTGGTCACCCTACCTCACTTGCATGCCCCCTGGTTGCAGGGCTGATGGGCACCTCCCCTCCATTTCCCTACGCAACCACCCCCTCCCAGTTTATCCTCGCCGGCCCCCGTTCCCTCTCCCGCCCCCACCCCCGCCCAGGCCCCCAACCCATGCCCCTTCCCAACCCATCCCATGCCCCTAACCCATCCCACCCCCTGCCTCCCGCCTCCCTGCCTCCCGCCTCCCTGCCTCCCGCCTCCTGCCTTCCACATCTACCCTCCCTCCCCGCCTTCACTCCTCCGCTCCCACCGCCTTCCCTACAGCAGTCATCAAGCAGCCATAAGGAAGGTAGGTGCTATAGTGCCCCTACTATATCTGCTGCTGTTGCCCCCCTGCTATTGCTGCCCCCCTGCTGCTGCTGCTGCTGCCCCCCTGCTCCTGCTGCTGCTGTTGCCCCCCTGCTCCTGCTGCTGCTGCTGTCCCCCTACTCCTGTTGCGGCTGCTGCTGCCCCCCTACTGCTGCTGCTGCTGCCCCCCTACTCATGTTGCGGCTGCTGCTGCCCCCCTGCCTCCCTGCTGCTGCTGCTGCCCCCATGCTGCTGCTGCTCCCCTGCCCCCCGGCTGTTGCTGCTGGTGACAGCCAACCAGTACTGGTCACAGCCAGCCAGTACTGGTCACAGCCAACCAGTACTGGTCACACCCAGCCAGTACTGGTCAAACCAGCCAGTACTGGTCACACCCAGCCAGTACTGGTCACAGCCAGCCAGTACTGGTCACAGCCAGCCAGCCAGTACTGGTCTCAGCTAACCAGTACTGGCCACAGCCAGCCAGTACTGGTCACAGCCAGCCAGTACTGGTCACACCAGCCAGTACTGGTCACACCCAGCCAGTACTAGTCACAGCCAGCCAGTACTGGTCACAGCCAGCCAGCCAGTACTGGTCACAGCCAGCCAGCTAGTACTGGTCACAGCCAGCCAGTACTGGTCACAGCCAGCCAGTACTGGTCACAGCCAGCCAGTACTGGTCACAGCCAGCCAGTACTGGTCACAGCCAGCCAGTACTGGTCACACCAGCCAGTACTGGTCACAGCCAGCCAGTACTGGTCACAGCCAGCCAGTACTGGTCACAGTCAGCCAGTACTGGTCACAGCCAGCCAGTACTGGTCACACCAGCCAGTACTGGTCACACCCAGCCAGTATTGGTCACAGCCAGCCAGTACTGGTCACAGCCAGCCAGCCAGTACTGGTCACACCAGCCAGTACTTGTCACAGCCAGCCAGTACTGGTCACAGCCAGCCAGCCAGTACTGGTCACACCATCCAGTACTGGTCACACCAGCCAGTACTGGTCACAGCCAGCCACTACTGGTCACAGCCAACCAGTACTGGTCACAGCCAGCCAGTACTGGTCACACCAGCCAGTACTGGTCACACCCAGCCAGTACTGGTCACAGCCAGCCAGTACTGGTCACACCAGCCAGTACTGGTCACACCCAGCCAGTACTAGTCACAGCCAGCCAGTACTGGTCACAGCCAGCCAGCCAGTACTGGTCACAGCCAGCCAGCTAGTACTGGTCACAGCCAGCCAATACTGGTCACAGCCAGCCAGTACTGGTCTTAGCCAGCCAGCACTGGTCACAGCCAGTGCTGGTTACATCCCAGTGTTGGATGCCTTACAATAATGTGTGTCATGCATTGCATTTATTGGGTATAGTAGAGCATTGTATGTAAAATGTCTCTCTGTCACTGTGCAGGGGCTGGAGCTTGGACGACTACCTTCTTCACATTGAGGTCGCCTTACATTGTAAGGGAATGAGATAAAGGACGGATGGAGTGTCTTGGTTGATGCTACATAGCGAAGCAGTGTACTATGTAATGTTACTGGTAGTGATAACAAACACATGTACATAGTACACGCAACGACATTGCAGTGAGTGATAGCACATGTAGTGTGTTATAGCGTGTTGTCCTCTTGTTGTAATCGGTGCCTATACTGTACCTAACCTAGGCTCCAGCCCTGAGCTCAAGCCTCAGCCCTAACCCTTCAGCTATCATCCACTTTATTGTAAGCATTATGCGCTTCATCAATAGGACTTGGCAGTATGGAGAGTTGTTAACCCATCGCAAGCGCACATTGTAGCGCACATCGACTAGACATCGCACATCAGAAAGACTTGGCAGTATGGAGAGATGTTAACCCATCGCAAGCGCACATTGTAGCGCACATCGACTAGACATCGCACATCAGAAAGACTTGGCAGTATGGAGAAATGTTAACCAATTACAAGCGCACATTTTAGCGCACATCGACCGGACATCGCACATCGCACATCGGACGTAGGCAGCCGGTGGGGAGCTTACAGCGAAGCGCTAAGACCAGCGATGCAAGTATTACATGGGGATACGCGGGAACTTTGAAATCCCCATGCCCTAACCCTACCAAAGCTGAAATACGGTACTGGACGACAACCAGTACTGGTTGAGGTCCAGTACTGGTTAGCAACCAGTACTGGACCACAACCAGTACTGGTTACCTCGCAGAACAGCACGACAGGCCAACGATCGAATCTCGCCAGCCACTTGGAGTTGAATTTTTTTTCAAGTGCGTTGGCTTGCCTATGAGAAACAGAAGACTTCCATCAGAAAAAAAAGCACCCTTAGGTGGCACTTATAATGCGATCTTTTCCACGAGTGGTGTATGGAGGCAGTCAAGTCCATCCGCATTCTCACGTGTACGTAAGCTGACAGCAACCTCCCCAATACCTATCGGCTATGACGTTGCATACCATCTGATGTACGAGCACTACGTTGCATACCATCTGATGTACGTACACACGATGCCGACAGCTTCACCGCCATAAGCAATCCTGGTCACCCTACCTCACTTGCATGCCCCCTGGTTGCAGGGCTGATGGGCACCTCCCCTCCATTTCCCTACGCAACCACCCCCTCCCAGTTTATCCTCGCCGGCCCCCGTTCCCTCTCCCGCCCCCACCCCCGCCCAGGCCCCCAACCCATGCCCCTTCCCAACCCATCCCATGCCCCTAACCCATCCCACCCCCTGCCTCCCGCCTCCCTGCCTCCCGCCTCCCTGCCTCCCGCCTCCTGCCTTCCACATCTACCCTCCCTCCCCGCCTTCACTCCTCCGCTCCCACCGCCTTCCCTACAGCAGTCATCAAGCAGCCATAAGGAAGGTAGGTGCTATAGTGCCCCTACTATATCTGCTGCTGTTGCCCCCCTGCTATTGCTGCCCCCCTGCTGCTGCTGCTGCTGCCCCCCTGCTCCTGCTGCTGCTGCTGCCCCCCTGCTCCTGCTGCTGCTGCTGTCCCCCTACTCCTGTTGCGGCTGCTGCTGCCCCCCTACTGCTGCTGCTGCTGCCCCCCTACTCATGTTGCGGCTGCTGCTGCCCCCCTGCCTCCCTGCTGCTGCTGCTGCCCCCATGCTGCTGCTGCTCCCCTGCCCCCCGGCTGTTGCTGCTGGTGACAGCCAACCAGTACTGGTCACAGCCAGCCAGTACTGGTCACAGCCAGCCAGTACTGGTCACAGCCAACCAGTACTGGTCACAGCCAACCAGTACTGGTCACACCCAGCCAGTACTGGTCACAGCCAGCCAGTACTGGTCACACCCAGCCAGTACTGGTCACAGCCAGCCAGCCAGTACTGGTCACAGCCAGCCAGCTAGTACTGGTCACAGCCAGCCAGTACTGGTCACAGCCAGCCAATACTGGTCACAGCCAACCAGTACTGGTCACACCCAGCCAGTACTGGTCACACCAGCCAGTACTGGTCACACCCAGCCAGCCAGTACTGGTCACAGCCAGCCAGCTAGTACTGGTCACAGCCAGCCAGTACTGGTCACAGCCAGCCAGTACTGGTCACAGCCAGCCAGTACTGGTCACAGCCAGCCAGTACTGGTCACAGCCAGCCAGTACTGGTCACACCAGCCAGTACTGGTCACAGCCAGCCAGTACTGGTCACAGCCAGCCAGTACTGGTCACAGCCAGCCAGCCAGTACTGGTCTCAGCTAACCAGTACTGGCCACAGCCAGCCAGTACTGGTCACAGCCAGCCAGTACTGGTCACACCAGCCAGTACTGATCACAGCCAGCCAGTACTGGTCACAGCCAGCCAGTACTGGTCACAGCCAGCCAGCCAGTACTGGTCACAGCCAGCCAGCTAGTACTGGTCACAGCCAGCCAGTACTGGTCACAGCCAGCCAGTACTGGTCACAGCCAGCCAGTACTGGTCACAGCCAGCCAGTACTGGTCACAGCCAGCCAGTACTGGTCACACCAGCCAGTACTGGTCACAGCCAGCCAGTACTGGTCACAGCCAGCCAGTACTGGTCACAGTCAGCCAGTACTGGTCACAACCAGCCAGTACTGGTCACACCAGCCAGTACTGGTCACACCCAGCCAGTACTGGTCACAGCCAGCCAGTACTGGTCACAGCCAGCCAGCCAGTACTGGTCACACCAGCCAGTACTTGTCACAGCCAGCCAGTACTGGTCACAGCCAGCCAGCCAGTACTGGTCACACCATCCAGTACTGGTCACACCAGCCAGTACTGGTCACAGCCAGCCACTACTGGTCACAGCCAACCAGTACTGGTCACAGCCAGCCAGTACTGGTCACACCAGCCAGTACTGGTCACACCCAGCCAGTACTGGTCACAGCCAGCCAGTACTGGTCACACCAGCCAGTACTGGTCACACCCAGCCAGTACTAGTCACAGCCAGCCAGTACTGGTCACAGCCAGCCAGCCAGTACTGGTCACAGCCAGCCAGCTAGTACTGGTCACAGCCAGCCAATACTGGTCACAGCCAGCCAGTACTGGTCTTAGCCAGCCAGCACTGGTCACAGCCAGTGCTGGTTACATCCCAGTGTTGGATGCCTTACAATAATGTGTGTCATGCATTGCATTTATTGGGTATAGTAGAGCATTGTATGTAAAATGTCTCTCTGTCACTGTGCAGGGGCTGGAGCTTGGACGACTACCTTCTTCACATTGAGGTCGCCTTACATTGTAAGGGAATGAGATAAAGGACGGATGGAGTGTCTTGGTTGATGCTACATAGCGAAGCAGTGTACTATGTAATGTTACTGGTAGTGATAACAAACACATGTACATAGTACACGCAACGACATTGCAGTGAGTGATAGCACATGTAGTGTGTTATAGCGTGTTGTCCTCTTGTTGTAATCGGTGCCTATACTGTACCTAACCTAGGCTCCAGCCCTGAGCTCAAGCCTCAGCCCTAACCCTTCAGCTATCATCCACTTTATTGTAAGCATTATGCGCTTCATCAATAGGACTTGGCAGTATGGAGAGTTGTTAACCCATCGCAAGCGCACATTGTAGCGCACATCGACTAGACATCGCACATCAGAAAGACTTGGCAGTATGGAGAGATGTTAACCCATCGCAAGCACACATTGTAGCGCACATCGACTAGACATCGCACATCAGAAAGACTTGGCAGTATGGAGAAATGTTAACCAATTACAAGCGCACATTTTAGCGCACATCGACCGGACATCGCACATCGCACATCGGACGTAGGCAGCCGGTGGGGAGCTTACAGCGAAGCGCTAAGACCAGCGATGCAAGTATTACATGGGGATACGCGGGAACTTTGAAATCCCCATGCCCTAACCCTACCAAAGCTGAAATACGGTACTGGACGACAACCAGTACTGGTTGAGGTCCAGTACTGGTTAGCAACCAGTACTGGACCACAACCAGTACTGGTTACCTCGCAGAACAGCACGACAGGCCAACGATCGAATCTCGCCAGCCACTTGGAGTTGAATTTTTTTTCAAGTGCGTTGGCTTGCCTATGAGAAACAGAAGACTTCCATCAGAAAAAAAAGCACCCTTAGGTGGCACTTATAATGCGATCTTTTCCACGAGTGGTGTATGGAGGCAGTCAAGTCCATCCGCATTCTCACGTGTACGTAAGCTGACAGCAACCTCCCCAATACCTATCGGCTATGACGTTGCATACCATCTGATGTACGAGCACTACGTTGCATACCATCTGATGTACGTACACACGATGCCGACAGCTTCACCGCCATAAGCAATCCTGGTCACCCTACCTCACTTGCATGCCCCCTGGTTGCAGGGCTGATGGGCACCTCCCCTCCATTTCCCTACGCAACCACCCCCTCCCAGTTTATCCTCGCCGGCCCCCGTTCCCTCTCCCGCCCCCACCCCCGCCCAGGCCCCCAACCCATGCCCCTTCCCAACCCATCCCATGCCCCTAACCCATCCCACCCCCTGCCTCCCGCCTCCCTGCCTCCCGCCTCCCTGCCTCCCGCCTCCTGCCTTCCACATCTACCCTCCCTCCCCGCCTTCACTCCTCCGCTCCCACCGCCTTCCCTACAGCAGTCATCAAGCAGCCATAAGGAAGGTAGGTGCTATAGTGCCCCTACTATATCTGCTGCTGTTGCCCCCCTGCTATTGCTGCCCCCCTGCTGCTGCTGCTGCTGCCCCCCTGCTCCTGCTGCTGCTGCTGCCCCCCTGCTCCTGCTGCTGCTGCTGTCCCCCTACTCCTGTTGCGGCTGCTGCTGCCCCCCTACTGCTGCTGCTGCTGCCCCCCTACTCATGTTGCGGCTGCTGCTGCCCCCCTGCCTCCCTGCTGCTGCTGCTGCTCCCATGCTGTTGCTGCTCCCCTGCCCCCCGGCTGTTGCTGCTGGTGACAGCCAACCAGTACTGGTCACAGCCAGCCAGTACTGGTCACAGCCAGCCAGTACTGGTCACAGCCAGCCAGCCAGTACTGGTCACAGCCAGCCAGCTAGTACTGGTCACAGCCAGCCAGTACTGGTCACAGCCAGCCAATACTGGTCACAGCCAACCAGTACTGGTCACACCCAGCCAGTACTGGTCACACCAGCCAGTACTGGTCACACCCAGCCAGTACTGGTCACAGCCAGCCAGTACTGGTCACAGCCAGCCAGCCAGTACTGGTCTCAGCTAACCAGTACTGGCCACAGCCAGCCAGTACTGGTCACAGCCAGCCAGTACTGGTCACACCCAGCCAGTACTGGTCACAGCCAGCCAGCCAGTACTGGTCACACCAGCCAGTACTTGTCACAGCCAGCCAGTACTGGTCACAGCCAGCCAGCCAGTACTGGTCACACCATCCAGTACTGGTCACACCAGCCAGTACTGGTCACAGCCAGCCACTACTGGTCACAGCCAGCCAGTACTGGTCACAGCCAGCCAGTACTGGTCACAGCCAGCCAGTACTGGTCACACCAGCCAGTACTGGTCACAGCCAGCCAGTACTGGTCACAGCCAGCCAGTACTGGTCACAGTCAGCCAGTACTGGTCACAACCAGCCAGTACTGGTCACACCAGCCAGTACTGGTCACACCCAGCCAGTACTGGTCACAGCCAGCCAGTACTGGTCACAGCCAGCCAGCCAGTACTGGTCACACCAGCCAGTACTTGTCACAGCCAGCCAGTACTGGTCACAGCCAGCCAGCCAGTACTGGTCACACCATCCAGTACTGGTCACACCAGCCAGTACTGGTCACAGCCAGCCACTACTGGTCACAGCCAACCAGTACTGGTCACAGCCAGCCAGTACTGGTCACACCAGCCAGTACTGGTCACACCCAGCCAGTACTGGTCACAGCCAGCCAGTACTGGTCACACCAGCCAGTACTGGTCACACCCAGCCAGTACTAGTCACAGCCAGCCAGTACTGGTCACAGCCAGCCAGCCAGTACTGGTCACAGCCAGCCAGCTAGTACTGGTCACAGCCAGCCAATACTGGTCACAGCCAGCCAGTACTGGTCTTAGCCAGCCAGCACTGGTCACAGCCAGTGCTGGTTACATCCCAGTGTTGGATGCCTTACAATAATGTGTGTCATGCATTGCATTTATTGGGTATAGTAGAGCATTGTATGTAAAATGTCTCTCTGTCACTGTGCAGGGGCTGGAGCTTGGACGACTACCTTCTTCACATTGAGGTCGCCTTACATTGTAAGGGAATGAGATAAAGGACGGATGGAGTGTCTTGGTTGATGCTACATAGCGAAGCAGTGTACTATGTAATGTTACTGGTAGTGATAACAAACACATGTACATAGTACACGCAACGACATTGCAGTGAGTGATAGCACATGTAGTGTGTTATAGCGTGTTGTCCTCTTGTTGTAATCGGTGCCTATACTGTACCTAACCTAGGCTCCAGCCCTGAGCTCAAGCCTCAGCCCTAACCCTTCAGCTATCATCCACTTTATTGTAAGCATTATGCGCTTCATCAATAGGACTTGGCAGTATGGAGAGTTGTTAACCCATCGCAAGCGCACATTGTAGCGCACATCGACTAGACATCGCACATCAGAAAGACTTGGCAGTATGGAGAGATGTTAACCCATCGCAAGCACACATTGTAGCGCACATCGACTAGACATCGCACATCAGAAAGACTTGGCAGTATGGAGAAATGTTAACCAATTACAAGCGCACATTTTAGCGCACATCGACCGGACATCGCACATCGCACATCGGACGTAGGCAGCCGGTGGGGAGCTTACAGCGAAGCGCTAAGACCAGCGATGCAAGTATTACATGGGGATACGCGGGAACTTTGAAATCCCCATGCCCTAACCCTACCAAAGCTGAAATACGGTACTGGACGACAACCAGTACTGGTTGAGGTCCAGTACTGGTTAGCAACCAGTACTGGACCACAACCAGTACTGGTTACCTCGCAGAACAGCACGACAGGCCAACGATCGAATCTCGCCAGCCACTTGGAGTTGAATTTTTTTTCAAGTGCGTTGGCTTGCCTATGAGAAACAGAAGACTTCCATCAGAAAAAAAAGCACCCTTAGGTGGCACTTATAATGCGATCTTTTCCACGAGTGGTGTATGGAGGCAGTCAAGTCCATCCGCATTCTCACGTGTACGTAAGCTGACAGCAACCTCCCCAATACCTATCGGCTATGACGTTGCATACCATCTGATGTACGAGCACTACGTTGCATACCATCTGATGTACGTACACACGATGCCGACAGCTTCACCGCCATAAGCAATCCTGGTCACCCTACCTCACTTGCATGCCCCCTGGTTGCAGGGCTGATGGGCACCTCCCCTCCATTTCCCTACGCAACCACCCCCTCCCAGTTTATCCTCGCCGGCCCCCGTTCCCTCTCCCGCCCCCACCCCCGCCCAGGCCCCCAACCCATGCCCCTTCCCAACCCATCCCATGCCCCTAACCCATCCCACCCCCTGCCTCCCGCCTCCCTGCCTCCCGCCTCCCTGCCTCCCGCCTCCTGCCTTCCACATCTACCCTCCCTCCCCGCCTTCACTCCTCCGCTCCCACCGCCTTCCCTACAGCAGTCATCAAGCAGCCATAAGGAAGGTAGGTGCTATAGTGCCCCTACTATATCTGCTGCTGTTGCCCCCCTGCTATTGCTGCCCCCCTGCTGCTGCTGCTGCTGCCCCCCTGCTCCTGCTGCTGCTGCTGCCCCCCTGCTCCTGCTGCTGCTGCTGTCCCCCTACTCCTGTTGCGGCTGCTGCTGCCCCCCTACTGCTGCTGCTGCTGCCCCCCTACTCATGTTGCGGCTGCTGCTGCCCCCCTGCCTCCCTGCTGCTGCTGCTGCTCCCATGCTGTTGCTGCTCCCCTGCCCCCCGGCTGTTGCTGCTGGTGACAGCCAACCAGTACTGGTCACAGCCAGCCAGTACTGGTCACAGCCAGCCAGTACTGGTCACAGCCAGCCAGCCAGTACTGGTCACAGCCAGCCAGCTAGTACTGGTCACAGCCAGCCAGTACTGGTCACAGCCAGCCAATACTGGTCACAGCCAACCAGTACTGGTCACACCCAGCCAGTACTGGTCACACCAGCCAGTACTGGTCACACCCAGCCAGTACTGGTCACAGCCAGCCAGTACTGGTCACAGCCAGCCAGCCAGTACTGGTCTCAGCTAACCAGTACTGGCCACAGCCAGCCAGTACTGGTCACAGCCAGCCAGTACTGGTCACACCCAGCCAGTACTGGTCACAGCCAGCCAGCCAGTACTGGTCACACCAGCCAGTACTTGTCACAGCCAGCCAGTACTGGTCACAGCCAGCCAGCCAGTACTGGTCACACCAGCCAGTACTTGTCACAGCCAGCCAGTACTGGTCACAGCCAGCCAGCCAGTACTGGTCACACCATCCAGTACTGGTCACACCAGCCAGTACTGGTCACAGCCAGCCACTACTGGTCACAGCCAACCAGTACTGGTCACAGCCAGCCAGTACTGGTCACACCAGCCAGTACTGGTCACACCCAGCCAGTACTGGTCACAGCCAGCCAGTACTGGTCACACCAGCCAGTACTGGTCACACCCAGCCAGTACTAGTCACAGCCAGCCAGTACTGGTCACAGCCAGCCAGCCAGTACTGGTCACAGCCAGCCAGCTAGTACTGGTCACAGCCAGCCAGTACTGGTCACAGCCAGCCAGTACTGGTCTTAGCCAGCCAGCACTGGTCACAGCCAGTGCTGGTTACATCCCAGTGTTGGATGCCTTACAATAATGTGTGTCATGCATTGCATTTATTGGGTATAGTAGAGCATTGTATGTAAAATGTCTCTCTGTCACTGTGCAGGGGCTGGAGCTTGGACGACTACCTTCTTCACATTGAGGTCGCCTTACATTGTAAGGGAATGAGATAAAGGACGGATGGAGTGTCTTGGTTGATGCTACATAGCGAAGCAGTGTACTATGTAATGTTACTGGTAGTGATAACAAACACATGTACATAGTACACGCAACGACATTGCAGTGAGTGATAGCACATGTAGTGTGTTATAGCGTGTTGTCCTCTTGTTGTAATCGGTGCCTATACTGTACCTAACCTAGGCTCCAGCCCTGAGCTCAAGCCTCAGCCCTAACCCTTCAGCTATCATCCACTTTATTGTAAGCATTATGCGCTTCATCAATAGGACTTGGCAGTATGGAGAGTTGTTAACCCATCGCAAGCGCACATTGTAGCGCACATCGACTAGACATCGCACATCAGAAAGACTTGGCAGTATGGAGAGATGTTAACCCATCGCAAGCGCACATTGTAGCGCACATCGACTAGACATCGCACATCAGAAAGACTTGGCAGTATGGAGAAATGTTAACCAATTACAAGCGCACATTTTAGCGCACATCGACCGGACATCGCACATCGCACATCGGACGTAGGCAGCCGGTGGGGAGCTTACAGCGAAGCGCTAAGACCAGCGATGCAAGTATTACATGGGGATACGCGGGAACTTTGAAATCCCCATGCCCTAACCCTACCAAAGCTGAAATACGGTACTGGACGACAACCAGTACTGGTTGAGGTCCAGTACTGGTTAGCAACCAGTACTGGACCACAACCAGTACTGGTTACCTCGCAGAACAGCACGACAGGCCAACGATCGAATCTCGCCAGCCACTTGGAGTTGAATTTTTTTTCAAGTGCGTTGGCTTGCCTATGAGAAACAGAAGACTTCCATCAGAAAAAAAAGCACCCTTAGGTGGCACTTATAATGCGATCTTTTCCACGAGTGGTGTATGGAGGCAGTCAAGTCCATCCGCATTCTCACGTGTACGTAAGCTGACAGCAACCTCCCCAATACCTATCGGCTATGACGTTGCATACCATCTGATGTACGAGCACTACGTTGCATACCATCTGATGTACGTACACACGATGCCGACAGCTTCACCGCCATAAGCAATCCTGGTCACCCTACCTCACTTGCATGCCCCCTGGTTGCAGGGCTGATGGGCACCTCCCCTCCATTTCCCTACGCAACCACCCCCTCCCAGTTTATCCTCGCCGGCCCCCGTTCCCTCTCCCGCCCCCACCCCCGCCCAGGCCCCCAACCCATGCCCCTTCCCAACCCATCCCATGCCCCTAACCCATCCCACCCCCTGCCTCCCGCCTCCCTGCCTCCCGCCTCCCTGCCTCCCGCCTCCTGCCTTCCACATCTACCCTCCCTCCCCGCCTTCACTCCTCCGCTCCCACCGCCTTCCCTACAGCAGTCATCAAGCAGCCATAAGGAAGGTAGGTGCTATAGTGCCCCTACTATATCTGCTGCTGTTGCCCCCCTGCTATTGCTGCCCCCCTGCTGCTGCTGCTGCTGCCCCCCTGCTCCTGCTGCTGCTGCTGCCCCCCTGCTCCTGCTGCTGCTGCTGTCCCCCTACTCCTGTTGCGGCTGCTGCTGCCCCCCTACTGCTGCTGCTGCTGCCCCCCTACTCATGTTGCGGCTGCTGCTGCCCCCCTGCCTCCCTGCTGCTGCTGCTGCCCCCATGCTGCTGCTGCTCCCCTGCCCCCCGGCTGTTGCTGCTGGTGACAGCCAACCAGTACTGGTCACAGCCAGCCAGTACTGGTCACACCAGCCAGTACTGGTCACAGCCAACCAGTACTGGTCACAGCCAACCAGTACTGGTCACACCCAGCCAGTACTGGTCACAGCCAGCCAGTACTGGTCACACCCAGCCAGTACTGGTCACAGCCAGCCAGCCAGTACTGGTCACAGCCAGCCAGCTAGTACTGGTCACAGCCAGCCAGTACTGGTCACAGCCAGCCAGTACTGGTCACAGCCAGCCAGTACTGGTCACTCCCAGCCAGTACTGGTCACAGCCAGCCAGTACTGGTCACAGCCAGCCAGCCAGTACTGGTCACAGCCAGCCAGTACTGGTCACACCCAGCCAGTACTAGTCACAGCCAGCCAGTACTGGTCACAGCCAGCCAGCCAGTACTGGTCACAGCCAGCCAGCTAGTACTGGTCACAGCCAGCCAGTACTGGTCACAGCCAGCCAGTACTGGTCACAGCCAGCCAGTACTGGTCACAGCCAGCCAGTACTGGTCACAGCCAGCCAGTACTGGTCACACCAGCCAGTACTGGTCACAGCCAGCCAGTACTGGTCACAGCCAGCCAGTACTGGTCACAGTCAGCCAGTACTGGTCACAGCCAGCCAGTACTGGTCACACCAGCCAGTACTGGTCACACCCAGCCAGTACTGGTCACAGCCAGCCAGTACTGGTCACAGCCAGCCAGCCAGTACTGGTCACACCAGCCAGTACTTGTCACAGCCAGCCAGTACTGGTCACAGCCAGCCAGCCAGTACTGGTCACACCATCCAGTACTGGTCACACCAGCCAGTACTGGTCACAGCCAGCCACTACTGGTCACAGCCAACCAGTACTGGTCACAGCCAGCCAGTACTGGTCACACCAGCCAGTACTGGTCACACCCAGCCAGTACTGGTCACAGCCAGCCAGTACTGGTCACACCAGCCAGTACTGGTCACACCCAGCCAGTACTAGTCACAGCCAGCCAGTACTGGTCACAGCCAGCCAGCCAGTACTGGTCACAGCCAGCCAGCTAGTACTGGTCACAGCCAGCCAGTACTGGTCACAGCCAGCCAGTACTGGTCTTAGCCAGCCAGCACTGGTCACAGCCAGTGCTGGTTACATCCCAGTGTTGGATGCCTTACAATAATGTGTGTCATGCATTGCATTTATTGGGTATAGTAGAGCATTGTATGTAAAATGTCTCTCTGTCACTGTGCAGGGGCTGGAGCTTGGACGACTACCTTCTTCACATTGAGGTCGCCTTACATTGTAAGGGAATGAGATAAAGGACGGATGGAGTGTCTTGGTTGATGCTACATAGCGAAGCAGTGTACTATGTAATGTTACTGGTAGTGATAACAAACACATGTACATAGTACACGCAACGACATTGCAGTGAGTGATAGCACATGTAGTGTGTTATAGCGTGTTGTCCTCTTGTTGTAATCGGTGCCTATACTGTACCTAACCTAGGCTCCAGCCCTGAGCTCAAGCCTCAGCCCTAACCCTTCAGCTATCATCCACTTTATTGTAAGCATTATGCGCTTCATCAATAGGACTTGGCAGTATGGAGAGTTGTTAACCCATCGCAAGCGCACATTGTAGCGCACATCGACTAGACATCGCACATCAGAAAGACTTGGCAGTATGGAGAGATGTTAACCCATCGCAAGCGCACATTGTAGCGCACATCGACTAGACATCGCACATCAGAAAGACTTGGCAGTATGGAGAAATGTTGACCAATTACAAGCGCACATTTTAGCGCACATCGACCGGACATCGCACATCGCACATCGGACGTAGGCAGCCGGTGGGGAGCTTACAGCGAAGCGCTAAGACCAGCGATGCAAGTATTACATGGGGATACGCGGGAACTTTGAAATCCCCATGCCCTAACCCTACCAAAGCTGAAATACGGTACTGGACGACAACCAGTACTGGTTGAGGTCCAGTAATGGTTAGCAACCAGTACTGGACCACAACCAGTACTGGTTACCTCGCAGAACAGCACGACAGGCCAACGATCGAATCTCGCCAGCCACTTGGAGTTGAATTTTTTTTCAAGTGCGTTGGCTTGCCTATGAGAAACAGAAGACTTCCATCAGAAAAAAAAGCACCCTTAGGTGGCACTTATAATGCGATCTTTTCCACGAGTGGTGTATGGAGGCAGTCAAGTCCATCCGCATTCTCACGTGTACGTAAGCTGACAGCAACCTCCCCAATACCTATCGGCTATGACGTTGCATACCATCTGATGTACGAGCACTACGTTGCATACCATCTGATGTACGTACACACGATGCCGACAGCTTCACCGCCATAAGCAATCCTGGTCACCCTACCTCACTTGCATGCCCCCTGGTTGCAGGGCTGATGGGCACCTCCCCTCCATTTCCCTACGCAACCACCCCCTCCCAGTTTATCCTCGCCGGCCCCCGTTCCCTCTCCCGCCCCCACCCCCGCCCAGGCCCCCAACCCATGCCCCTTCCCAACCCATCCCATGCCCCTAACCCATCCCACCCCCTGCCTCCCGCCTCCCTGCCTCCCGCCTCCCTGCCTCCCGCCTCCTGCCTTCCACATCTACCCTCCCTCCCCGCCTTCACTCCTCCGCTCCCACCGCCTTCCCTACAGCAGTCATCAAGCAGCCATAAGGAAGGTAGGTGCTATAGTGCCCCTACTATATCTGCTGCTGTTGCCCCCCTGCTATTGCTGCCCCCCTGCTGCTGCTGCTGCTGCCCCCCTGCTCCTGCTGCTGCTGCTGCCCCCCTGCTCCTGCTGCTGCTGCTGTCCCCCTACTCCTGTTGCGGCTGCTGCTGCCCCCCTACTGCTGCTGCTGCTGCCCCCCTACTCATGTTGCGGCTGCTGCTGCCCCCCTGCCTCCCTGCTGCTGCTGCTGCCCCCATGCTGCTGCTGCTCCCCTGCCCCCCGGCTGTTGCTGCTGGTGACAGCCAACCAGTACTGGTCACAGCCAGCCAGTACTGGTCACAGCCAGCCAGTACTGGTCACAGCCAACCAGTACTGGTCACAGCCAACCAGTACTGGTCACACCCAGCCAGTACTGGTCACAGCCAGCCAGTACTGGTCACACCCAGCCAGTACTGGTCACAGCCAGCCAGCCAGTACTGGTCACAGCCAGCCAGCTAGTACTGGTCACAGCCAGCCAGTACTGGTCACAGCCAGCCAATACTGGTCACAGCCAACCAGTACTGGTCACACCCAGCCAGTACTGGTCACACCAGCCAGTACTGGTCACACCCAGCCAGTACTGGTCACAGCCAGCCAGTACTGGTCACAGCCAGCCAGCCAGTACTGGTCTCAGCTAACCAGTACTGGCCACAGCCAGCCAGTACTGGTCACAGCCAGCCAGTACTGGTCACAGTCAGCCAGTACTGGTCACAGCCAGCCAGTACTGGTCACACCAGCCAGTACTGGTCACACCCAGCCAGTACTGGTCACAGCCAGCCAGTACTGGTCACAGCCAGCCAGCCAGTACTGGTCACACCAGCCAGTACTTGTCACAGCCAGCCAGTACTGGTCACAGCCAGCCAGCCAGTACTGGTCACACCATCCAGTACTGGTCACACCAGCCAGTACTGGTCACAGCCAGCCACTACTGGTCACAGCCAACCAGTACTGGTCACAGCCAGCCAGTACTGGTCACACCAGCCAGTACTGGTCACACCCAGCCAGTACTGGTCACAGCCAGCCAGTACTGGTCACACCAGCCAGTACTGGTCACACCCAGCCAGTACTAGTCACAGCCAGCCAGTACTGGTCACAGCCAGCCAGCCAGTACTGGTCACAGCCAGCCAGCTAGTACTGGTCACAGCCAGCCAGTACTGGTCACAGCCAGCCAGTACTGGTCTTAGCCAGCCAGCACTGGTCACAGCCAGTGCTGGTTACATCCCAGTGTTGGATGCCTTACAATAATGTGTGTCATGCATTGCATTTATTGGGTATAGTAGAGCATTGTATGTAAAATGTCTCTCTGTCACTGTGCAGGGGCTGGAGCTTGGACGACTACCTTCTTCACATTGAGGTCGCCTTACATTGTAAGGGAATGAGATAAAGGACGGATGGAGTGTCTTGGTTGATGCTACATAGCGAAGCAGTGTACTATGTAATGTTACTGGTAGTGATAACAAACACATGTACATAGTACACGCAACGACATTGCAGTGAGTGATAGCACATGTAGTGTGTTATAGCGTGTTGTCCTCTTGTTGTAATCGGTGCCTATACTGTACCTAACCTAGGCTCCAGCCCTGAGCTCAAGCCTCAGCCCTAACCCTTCAGCTATCATCCACTTTATTGTAAGCATTATGCGCTTCATCAATAGGACTTGGCAGTATGGAGAGTTGTTAACCCATCGCAAGCGCACATTGTAGCGCACATCGACTAGACATCGCACATCAGAAAGACTTGGCAGTATGGAGAGATGTTAACCCATCGCAAGCGCACATTGTAGCGCACATCGACTAGACATCGCACATCAGAAAGACTTGGCAGTATGGAGAAATGTTAACCAATTACAAGCGCACATTTTAGCGCACATCGACCGGACATCGCACATCGCACATCGGACGTAGGCAGCCGGTGGGGAGCTTACAGCGAAGCGCTAAGACCAGCGATGCAAGTATTACATGGGGATACGCGGGAACTTTGAAATCCCCATGCCCTAACCCTACCAAAGCTGAAATACGGTACTGGACGACAACCAGTACTGGTTGAGGTCCAGTACTGGTTAGCAACCAGTACTGGACCACAACCAGTACTGGTTACCTCGCAGAACAGCACGACAGGCCAACGATCGAATCTCGCCAGCCACTTGGAGTTGAATTTTTTTTCAAGTGCGTTGGCTTGCCTATGAGAAACAGAAGACTTCCATCAGAAAAAAAAGCACCCTTAGGTGGCACTTATAATGCGATCTTTTCCACGAGTGGTGTATGGAGGCAGTCAAGTCCATCCGCATTCTCACGTGTACGTAAGCTGACAGCAACCTCCCCAATACCTATCGGCTATGACGTTGCATACCATCTGATGTACGAGCACTACGTTGCATACCATCTGATGTACGTACACACGATGCCGACAGCTTCACCGCCATAAGCAATCCTGGTCACCCTACCTCACTTGCATGCCCCCTGGTTGCAGGGCTGATGGGCACCTCCCCTCCATTTCCCTACGCAACCACCCCCTCCCAGTTTATCCTCGCCGGCCCCCGTTCCCTCTCCCGCCCCCACCCCCGCCCAGGCCCCCAACCCATGCCCCTTCCCAACCCATCCCATGCCCCTAACCCATCCCACCCCCTGCCTCCCGCCTCCCTGCCTCCCGCCTCCCTGCCTCCCGCCTCCTGCCTTCCACATCTACCCTCCCTCCCCGCCTTCACTCCTCCGCTCCCACCGCCTTCCCTACAGCAGTCATCAAGCAGCCATAAGGAAGGTAGGTGCTATAGTGCCCCTACTATATCTGCTGCTGTTGCCCCCCTGCTATTGCTGCCCCCCTGCTGCTGCTGCTGCTGCCCCCCTGCTCCTGCTGCTGCTGCTGCCCCCCTGCTCCTGCTGCTGCTGCTGTCCCCCTACTCCTGTTGCGGCTGCTGCTGCCCCCCTACTGCTGCTGCTGCTGCCCCCCTACTCATGTTGCGGCTGCTGCTGCCCCCCTGCCTCCCTGCTGCTGCTGCTGCCCCCATGCTGCTGCTGCTCCCCTGCCCCCCGGCTGTTGCTGCTGGTGACAGCCAACCAGTACTGGTCACAGCCAGCCAGTACTGGTCACACCAGCCAGTACTGGTCACAGCCAACCAGTACTGGTCACAGCCAACCAGTACTGGTCACACCCAGCCAGTACTGGTCACAGCCAGCCAGTACTGGTCACACCCAGCCAGTACTGGTCACAGCCAGCCAGCCAGTACTGGTCACAGCCAGCCAGCTAGTACTGGTCACAGCCAGCCAGTACTGGTCACAGCCAGCCAGTACTGGTCACAGCCAGCCAGTACTGGTCACAGCCAGCCAGTACTGGTCACAGCCAGCCAATACTGGTCACAGTCAGCCAGTACTGGTCACAGCCAGCCAGTACTGGTCACACCAGCCAGTACTGGTCACTCCCAGCCAGTACTGGTCACAGCCAGCCAGTACTGGTCACAGCCAGCCAGCCAGTACTGGTCACAGCCAGCCAGTACTGGTCACACCCAGCCAGTACTAGTCACAGCCAGCCAGTACTGGTCACAGCCAGCCAGCCAGTACTGGTCACAGCCAGCCAGCTAGTACTGGTCACAGCCAGCCAGTACTGGTCACAGCCAGCCAGTACTGGTCACAGCCAGCCAGTACTGGTCACAGCCAGCCAGTACTGGTCACAGCCAGCCAGTACTGGTCACACCAGCCAGTACTGGTCACAGCCAGCCAGTACTGGTCACAGCCAGCCAGTACTGGTCACAGTCAGCCAGTACTGGTCACAGCCAGCCAGTACTGGTCACACCAGCCAGTACTGGTCACACCCAGCCAGTACTGGTCACAGCCAGCCAGTACTGGTCACAGCCAGCCAGCCAGTACTGGTCACACCAGCCAGTACTTGTCACAGCCAGCCAGTACTGGTCACAGCCAGCCAGCCAGTACTGGTCACACCATCCAGTACTGGTCACACCAGCCAGTACTGGTCACAGCCAGCCACTACTGGTCACAGCCAACCAGTACTGGTCACAGCCAGCCAGTACTGGTCACACCAGCCAGTACTGGTCACACCCAGCCAGTACTGGTCACAGCCAGCCAGTACTGGTCACACCAGCCAGTACTGGTCACACCCAGCCAGTACTAGTCACAGCCAGCCAGTACTGGTCACAGCCAGCCAGCCAGTACTGGTCACAGCCAGCCAGCTAGTACTGGTCACAGCCAGCCAGTACTGGTCACAGCCAGCCAGTACTGGTCTTAGCCAGCCAGCACTGGTCACAGCCAGTGCTGGTTACATCCCAGTGTTGGATGCCTTACAATAATGTGTGTCATGCATTGCATTTATTGGGTATAGTAGAGCATTGTATGTAAAATGTCTCTCTGTCACTGTGCAGGGGCTGGAGCTTGGACGACTACCTTCTTCACATTGAGGTCGCCTTACATTGTAAGGGAATGAGATAAAGGACGGATGGAGTGTCTTGGTTGATGCTACATAGCGAAGCAGTGTACTATGTAATGTTACTGGTAGTGATAACAAACACATGTACATAGTACACGCAACGACATTGCAGTGAGTGATAGCACATGTAGTGTGTTATAGCGTGTTGTCCTCTTGTTGTAATCGGTGCCTATACTGTACCTAACCTAGGCTCCAGCCCTGAGCTCAAGCCTCAGCCCTAACCCTTCAGCTATCATCCACTTTATTGTAAGCATTATGCGCTTCATCAATAGGACTTGGCAGTATGGAGAGTTGTTAACCCATCGCAAGCGCACATTGTAGCGCACATCGACTAGACATCGCACATCAGAAAGACTTGGCAGTATGGAGAGATGTTAACCCATCGCAAGCGCACATTGTAGCGCACATCGACTAGACATCGCACATCAGAAAGACTTGGCAGTATGGAGAAATGTTGACCAATTACAAGCGCACATTTTAGCGCACATCGACCGGACATCGCACATCGCACATCGGACGTAGGCAGCCGGTGGGGAGCTTACAGCGAAGCGCTAAGACCAGCGATGCAAGTATTACATGGGGATACGCGGGAACTTTGAAATCCCCATGCCCTAACCCTACCAAAGCTGAAATACGGTACTGGACGACAACCAGTACTGGTTGAGGTCCAGTACTGGTTAGCAACCAGTACTGGACCACAACCAGTACTGGTTACCTCGCAGAACAGCACGACAGGCCAACGATCGAATCTCGCCAGCCACTTGGAGTTGAATTTTTTTTCAAGTGCGTTGGCTTGCCTATGAGAAACAGAAGACTTCCATCAGAAAAAAAAGCACCCTTAGGTGGCACTTATAATGCGATCTTTTCCACGAGTGGTGTATGGAGGCAGTCAAGTCCATCCGCATTCTCACGTGTACGTAAGCTGACAGCAACCTCCCCAATACCTATCGGCTATGACGTTGCATACCATCTGATGTACGAGCACTACGTTGCATACCATCTGATGTACGTACACACGATGCCGACAGCTTCACCGCCATAAGCAATCCTGGTCACCCTACCTCACTTGCATGCCCCCTGGTTGCAGGGCTGATGGGCACCTCCCCTCCATTTCCCTACGCAACCACCCCCTCCCAGTTTATCCTCGCCGGCCCCCGTTCCCTCTCCCGCCCCCACCCCCGCCCAGGCCCCCAACCCATGCCCCTTCCCAACCCATCCCATGCCCCTAACCCATCCCACCCCCTGCCTCCCGCCTCCCTGCCTCCCGCCTCCCTGCCTCCCGCCTCCTGCCTTCCACATCTACCCTCCCTCCCCGCCTTCACTCCTCCGCTCCCACCGCCTTCCCTACAGCAGTCATCAAGCAGCCATAAGGAAGGTAGGTGCTATAGTGCCCCTACTATATCTGCTGCTGTTGCCCCCCTGCTATTGCTGCCCCCCTGCTGCTGCTGCTGCTGCCCCCCTGCTCCTGCTGCTGCTGCTGCCCCCCTGCTCCTGCTGCTGCTGCTGTCCCCCTACTCCTGTTGCGGCTGCTGCTGCCCCCCTACTGCTGCTGCTGCTGCCCCCCTACTCATGTTGCGGCTGCTGCTGCCCCCCTGCCTCCCTGCTGCTGCTGCTGCCCCCATGCTGCTGCTGCTCCCCTGCCCCCCGGCTGTTGCTGCTGGTGACAGCCAACCAGTACTGGTCACAGCCAGCCAGTACTGGTCACAGCCAGCCAGTACTGGTCACAGCCAACCAGTACTGGTCACAGCCAACCAGTACTGGTCACACCCAGCCAGTACTGGTCACAGCCAGCCAGTACTGGTCACACCCAGCCAGTACTGGTCACAGCCAGCCAGCCAGTACTGGTCACAGCCAGCCAGCTAGTACTGGTCACAGCCAGCCAGTACTGGTCACAGCCAGCCAATACTGGTCACAGCCAACCAGTACTGGTCACAGCCAGCCAGTACTGGTCACACCAGCCAGTACTGGTCACACCCAGCCAGTACTGGTCACAGCCAGCCAGTACTGGTCACAGCCAGCCAGCCAGTACTGGTCTCAGCTAACCAGTACTGGCCACAGCCAGCCAGTACTGGTCACAGCCAGCCAGTACTGGTCACACCAGCCAGTACTGGTCACACCCAGCCAGTACTAGTCACAGCCAGCCAGTACTGGTCACAGCCAGCCAGCCAGTACTGGTCACAGCCAGCCAGCTAGTACTGGTCACAGCCAGCCAGTACTGGTCACAGCCAGCCAGTACTGGTCACAGCCAGCCAGTACTGGTCACAGCCAGCCAGTACTGGTCACAGCCAGCCAGTACTGGTCACACCAGCCAGTACTGGTCACACCCAGCCAGTACTGGTCACAGCCAGCCAGTACTGGTCACAGTCAGCCAGTACTGGTCACAGCCAGCCAGTACTGGTCACACCAGCCAGTACTGGTCACACCCAGCCAGTACTGGTCACAGCCAGCCAGTACTGGTCACAGCCAGCCAGCCAGTACTGGTCACACCAGCCAGTACTTGTCACAGCCAGCCAGTACTGGTCACAGCCAGCCAGCCAGTACTGGTCACACCATCCAGTACTGGTCACACCAGCCAGTACTGGTCACAGCCAGCCACTACTGGTCACAGCCAACCAGTACTGGTCACAGCCAGCCAGTACTGGTCACACCAGCCAGTACTGGTCACACCCAGCCAGTACTGGTCACAGCCAGCCAGTACTGGTCACACCAGCCAGTACTGGTCACACCCAGCCAGTACTAGTCACAGCCAGCCAGTACTGGTCACAGCCAGCCAGCCAGTACTGGTCACAGCCAGCCAGCTAGTACTGGTCACAGCCAGCCAGTACTGGTCACAGCCAGCCAGTACTGGTCTTAGCCAGCCAGCACTGGTCACAGCCAGTGCTGGTTACATCCCAGTGTTGGATGCCTTACAATAATGTGTGTCATGCATTGCATTTATTGGGTATAGTAGAGCATTGTATGTAAAATGTCTCTCTGTCACTGTGCAGGGGCTGGAGCTTGGACGACTACCTTCTTCACATTGAGGTCGCCTTACATTGTAAGGGAATGAGATAAAGGACGGATGGAGTGTCTTGGTTGATGCTACATAGCGAAGCAGTGTACTATGTAATGTTACTGGTAGTGATAACAAACACATGTACATAGTACACGCAACGACATTGCAGTGAGTGATAGCACATGTAGTGTGTTATAGCGTGTTGTCCTCTTGTTGTAATCGGTGCCTATACTGTACCTAACCTAGGCTCCAGCCCTGAGCTCAAGCCTCAGCCCTAACCCTTCAGCTATCATCCACTTTATTGTAAGCATTATGCGCTTCATCAATAGGACTTGGCAGTATGGAGAGTTGTTAACCCATCGCAAGCGCACATTGTAGCGCACATCGACTAGACATCGCACATCAGAAAGACTTGGCAGTATGGAGAGATGTTAACCCATCGCAAGCGCACATTGTAGCGCACATCGACTAGACATCGCACATCAGAAAGACTTGGCAGTATGGAGAAATGTTAACCAATTACAAGCGCACATTTTAGCGCACATCGACCGGACATCGCACATCGCACATCGGACGTAGGCAGCCGGTGGGGAGCTTACAGCGAAGCGCTAAGACCAGCGATGCAAGTATTACATGGGGATACGCGGGAACTTTGAAATCCCCATGCCCTAACCCTACCAAAGCTGAAATACGGTACTGGACGACAACCAGTACTGGTTGAGGTCCAGTACTGGTTAGCAACCAGTACTGGACCACAACCAGTACTGGTTACCTCGCAGAACAGCACGACAGGCCAACGATCGAATCTCGCCAGCCACTTGGAGTTGAATTTTTTTTCAAGTGCGTTGGCTTGCCTATGAGAAACAGAAGACTTCCATCAGAAAAAAAAGCACCCTTAGGTGGCACTTATAATGCGATCTTTTCCACGAGTGGTGTATGGAGGCAGTCAAGTCCATCCGCATTCTCACGTGTACGTAAGCTGACAGCAACCTCCCCAATACCTATCGGCTATGACGTTGCATACCATCTGATGTACGAGCACTACGTTGCATACCATCTGATGTACGTACACACGATGCCGACAGCTTCACCGCCATAAGCAATCCTGGTCACCCTACCTCACTTGCATGCCCCCTGGTTGCAGGGCTGATGGGCACCTCCCCTCCATTTCCCTACGCAACCACCCCCTCCCAGTTTATCCTCGCCGGCCCCCGTTCCCTCTCCCGCCCCCACCCCCGCCCAGGCCCCCAACCCATGCCCCTTCCCAACCCATCCCATGCCCCTAACCCATCCCACCCCCTGCCTCCCGCCTCCCTGCCTCCCGCCTCCCTGCCTCCCGCCTCCTGCCTTCCACATCTACCCTCCCTCCCCGCCTTCACTCCTCCGCTCCCACCGCCTTCCCTACAGCAGTCATCAAGCAGCCATAAGGAAGGTAGGTGCTATAGTGCCCCTAGTATATCTGCTGCTGTTGCCCCCCTGCTATTGCTGCCCCCCTGCTGCTGCTGCTGCTGCCCCCCTGCTCCTGCTGCTGCTGCTGCCCCCCTGCTCCTGCTGCTGCTGCTGTCCCCCTACTCCTGTTGCGGCTGCTGCTGCCCCCCTACTGCTGCTGCTGCTGCCCCCCTACTCATGTTGCGGCTGCTGCTGCCCCCCTGCCTCCCTGCTGCTGCTGCTGCCCCCATGCTGCTGCTGCTCCCCTGCCCCCCGGCTGTTGCTGCTGGTGACAGCCAACCAGTACTGGTCACAGCCAGCCAGTACTGGTCACACCAGCCAGTACTGGTCACAGCCAACCAGTACTGGTCACAGCCAACCAGTACTGGTCACACCCAGCCAGTACTGGTCACAGCCAGCCAGTACTGGTCACACCCAGCCAGTACTGGTCACAGCCAGCCAGCCAGTACTGGTCACAGCCAGCCAGCTAGTACTGGTCACAGCCAGCCAGTACTGGTCACAGCCAGCCAGTACTGGTCACAGCCAGCCAGTACTGGTCACAGCCAGCCAGTACTGGTCACAGCCAGCCAATACTGGTCACAGTCAGCCAGTACTGGTCACAGCCAGCCAGTACTGGTCACACCAGCCAGTACTGGTCACACCCAGCCAGTACTGGTCACAGCCAGCCAGTACTGGTCACAGCCAGCCAGCCAGTACTGGTCTCAGCTAACCAGTACTGGCCACAGCCAGCCAGTACTGGTCACAGCCAGCCAGTACTGGTCACACCAGCCAGTACTGGTCACACCCAGCCAGTACTAGTCACAGCCAGCCAGTACTGGTCACAGCCAGCCAGCCAGTACTGGTCACAGCCAGCCAGCTAGTACTGGTCACAGCCAGCCAGTACTGGTCACAGCCAGCCAGTACTGGTCACAGCCAGCCAGTACTGGTCACAGCCAGCCAGTACTGGTCACAGCCAGCCAGTACTGGTCACACCAGCCAGTACTGGTCACACCCAGCCAGTACTGGTCACAGCCAGCCAGTACTGGTCACAGTCAGCCAGTACTGGTCACAGCCAGCCAGTACTGGTCACACCAGCCAGTACTGGTCACACCCAGCCAGTACTGGTCACAGCCAGCCAGTACTGGTCACAGCCAGCCAGCCAGTACTGGTCACACCAGCCAGTACTTGTCACAGCCAGCCAGTACTGGTCACAGCCAGCCAGCCAGTACTGGTCACACCATCCAGTACTGGTCACACCAGCCAGTACTGGTCACAGCCAGCCACTACTGGTCACAGCCAACCAGTACTGGTCACAGCCAGCCAGTACTGGTCACACCAGCCAGTACTGGTCACACCCAGCCAGTACTGGTCACAGCCAGCCAGTACTGGTCACACCAGCCAGTACTGGTCACACCCAGCCAGTACTAGTCACAGCCAGCCAGTACTGGTCACAGCCAGCCAGCCAGTACTGGTCACAGCCAGCCAGCTAGTACTGGTCACAGCCAGCCAGTACTGGTCACAGCCAGCCAGTACTGGTCTTAGCCAGCCAGCACTGGTCACAGCCAGTGCTGGTTACATCCCAGTGTTGGATGCCTTACAATAATGTGTGTCATGCATTGCATTTATTGGGTATAGTAGAGCATTGTATGTAAAATGTCTCTCTGTCACTGTGCAGGGGCTGGAGCTTGGACGACTACCTTCTTCACATTGAGGTCGCCTTACATTGTAAGGGAATGAGATAAAGGACGGATGGAGTGTCTTGGTTGATGCTACATAGCGAAGCAGTGTACTATGTAATGTTACTGGTAGTGATAACAAACACATGTACATAGTACACGCAACGACATTGCAGTGAGTGATAGCACATGTAGTGTGTTATAGCGTGTTGTCCTCTTGTTGTAATCGGTGCCTATACTGTACCTAACCTAGGCTCCAGCCCTGAGCTCAAGCCTCAGCCCTAACCCTTCAGCTATCATCCACTTTATTGTAAGCATTATGCGCTTCATCAATAGGACTTGGCAGTATGGAGAGTTGTTAACCCATCGCAAGCGCACATTGTAGCGCACATCGACTAGACATCGCACATCAGAAAGACTTGGCAGTATGGAGAGATGTTAACCCATCGCAAGCGCACATTGTAGCGCACATCGACTAGACATCGCACATCAGAAAGACTTGGCAGTATGGAGAAATGTTAACCAATTACAAGCGCACATTTTAGCGCACATCGACCGGACATCGCACATCGCACATCGGACGTAGGCAGCCGGTGGGGAGCTTACAGCGAAGCGCTAAGACCAGCGATGCAAGTATTACATGGGGATACGCGGGAACTTTGAAATCCCCATGCCCTAACCCTACCAAAGCTGAAATACGGTACTGGACGACAACCAGTACTGGTTGAGGTCCAGTACTGGTTAGCAACCAGTACTGGACCACAACCAGTACTGGTTACCTCGCAGAACAGCACGACAGGCCAACGATCGAATCTCGCCAGCCACTTGGAGTTGAATTTTTTTTCAAGTGCGTTGGCTTGCCTATGAGAAACAGAAGACTTCCATCAGAAAAAAAAGCACCCTTAGGTGGCACTTATAATGCGATCTTTTCCACGAGTGGTGTATGGAGGCAGTCAAGTCCATCCGCATTCTCACGTGTACGTAAGCTGACAGCAACCTCCCCAATACCTATCGGCTATGACGTTGCATACCATCTGATGTACGAGCACTACGTTGCATACCATCTGATGTACGTACACACGATGCCGACAGCTTCACCGCCATAAGCAATCCTGGTCACCCTACCTCACTTGCATGCCCCCTGGTTGCAGGGCTGATGGGCACCTCCCCTCCATTTCCCTACGCAACCACCCCCTCCCAGTTTATCCTCGCCGGCCCCCGTTCCCTCTCCCGCCCCCACCCCCGCCCAGGCCCCCAACCCATGCCCCTTCCCAACCCATCCCATGCCCCTAACCCATCCCACCCCCTGCCTCCCGCCTCCCTGCCTCCCGCCTCCCTGCCTCCCGCCTCCTGCCTTCCACATCTACCCTCCCTCCCCGCCTTCACTCCTCCGCTCCCACCGCCTTCCCTACAGCAGTCATCAAGCAGCCATAAGGAAGGTAGGTGCTATAGTGCCCCTACTATATCTGCTGCTGCTGCCCCCCTGCTATTGCTGCCCCCCTGCTGCTGCTGCTGCTGCCCCCCTGCTCCTGCTGCTGCTGCTGCCCCCCTGCTCCTGCTGCTGCTGCTGTCCCCCTACTCCTGTTGCGGCTGCTGCTGCCCCCCTACTGCTGCTGCTGCTGCCCCCCTACTCATGTTGCGGCTGCTGCTGCCCCCCTGCCTCCCTGCTGCTGCTGCTGCCCCCATGCTGCTGCTGCTCCCCTGCCCCCCGGCTGTTGCTGCTGGTGACAGCCAACCAGTACTGGTCACAGCCAGCCAGTACTGGTCACACCAGCCAGTACTGGTCACAGCCAACCAGTACTGGTCACAGCCAACCAGTACTGGTCACACCCAGCCAGTACTGGTCACAGCCAGCCAGTACTGGTCACACCCAGCCAGTACTGGTCACAGCCAGCCAGCCAGTACTGGTCACAGCCAGCCAGCTAGTACTGGTCACAGCCAGCCAGTACTGGTCACAGCCAGCCAGTACTGGTCACAGCCAGCCAGTACTGGTCACAGCCAGCCAGTACTGGTCACAGCCAGCCAATACTGGTCACAGTCAGCCAGTACTGGTCACAGCCAGCCAGTACTGGTCACACCAGCCAGTACTGGTCACACCCAGCCAGTACTGGTCACAGCCAGCCAGTACTGGTCACAGCCAGCCAGCCAGTACTGGTCTCAGCTAACCAGTACTGGCCACAGCCAGCCAGTACTGGTCACAGCCAGCCAGTACTGGTCACACCAGCCAGTACTGGTCACACCCAGCCAGTACTAGTCACAGCCAGCCAGTACTGGTCACAGCCAGCCAGCCAGTACTGGTCACAGCCAGCCAGCTAGTACTGGTCACAGCCAGCCAGTACTGGTCACAGCCAGCCAGTACTGGTCACAGCCAGCCAGTACTGGTCACAGCCAGCCAGTACTGGTCACAGCCAGCCAGTACTGGTCACACCAGCCAGTACTGGTCACAGCCAGCCAGTACTGGTCACAGCCAGCCAGTACTGGTCACAGTCAGCCAGTACTGGTCACAGCCAGCCAGTACTGGTCACACCAGCCAGTACTAGTCACACCCAGCCAGTACTGGTCACAGCCAGCCAGTACTGGTCACAGCCAGCCAGCCAGTACTGGTCACACCAGCCAGTACTTGTCACAGCCAGCCAGTACTGGTCACAGCCAGCCAGCCAGTACTGGTCACACCATCCAGTACTGGTCACACCAGCCAGTACTGGTCACAGCCAGCCACTACTGGTCACAGCCAACCAGTACTGGTCACAGCCAGCCAGTACTGGTCACACCAGCCAGTACTGGTCACACCCAGCCAGTACTGGTCACAGCCAGCCAGTACTGGTCACACCAGCCAGTACTGGTCACACCCAGCCAGTACTAGTCACAGCCAGCCAGTACTGGTCACAGCCAGCCAGCCAGTACTGGTCACAGCCAGCCAGCTAGTACTGGTCACAGCCAGCCAGTACTGGTCACAGCCAGCCAGTACTGGTCTTAGCCAGCCAGCACTGGTCACAGCCAGTGCTGGTTACATCCCAGTGTTGGATGCCTTACAATAATGTGTGTCATGCATTGCATTTATTGGGTATAGTAGAGCATTGTATGTAAAATGTCTCTCTGTCACTGTGCAGGGGCTGGAGCTTGGACGACTACCTTCTTCACATTGAGGTCGCCTTACATTGTAAGGGAATGAGATAAAGGACGGATGGAGTGTCTTGGTTGATGCTACATAGCGAAGCAGTGTACTATGTAATGTTACTGGTAGTGATAACAAACACATGTACATAGTACACGCAACGACATTGCAGTGAGTGATAGCACATGTAGTGTGTTATAGCGTGTTGTCCTCTTGTTGTAATCGGTGCCTATACTGTACCTAACCTAGGCTCCAGCCCTGAGCTCAAGCCTCAGCCCTAACCCTTCAGCTATCATCCACTTTATTGTAAGCATTATGCGCTTCATCAATAGGACTTGGCAGTATGGAGAGTTGTTAACCCATCGCAAGCGCACATTGTAGCGCACATCGACTAGACATCGCACATCAGAAAGACTTGGCAGTATGGAGAGATGTTAACCCATCGCAAGCGCACATTGTAGCGCACATCGACTAGACATCGCACATCAGAAAGACTTGGCAGTATGGAGAAATGTTAACCAATTACAAGCGCACATTTTAGCGCACATCGACCGGACATCGCACATCGCACATCGGACGTAGGCAGCCGGTGGGGAGCTTACAGCGAAGCGCTAAGACCAGCGATGCAAGTATTACATGGGGATACGCGGGAACTTTGAAATCCCCATGCCCTAACCCTACCAAAGCTGAAATACGGTACTGGACGACAACCAGTACTGGTTGAGGTCCAGTACTGGTTAGCAACCAGTACTGGACCACAACCAGTATTGGTTACCTCGCAGAACAGCACGACAGGCCAACGATCGAATCTCGCCAGCCACTTGGAGTTGAATTTTTTTTCAAGTGCGTTGGCTTGCCTATGAGAAACAGAAGACTTCCATCAGAAAAAAAAGCACCCTTAGGTGGCACTTATAATGCGATCTTTTCCACGAGTGGTGTATGGAGGCAGTCAAGTCCATCCGCATTCTCACGTGTACGTAAGCTGACAGCAACCTCCCCAATACCTATCGGCTATGACGTTGCATACCATCTGATGTACGAGCACTACGTTGCATACCATCTGATGTACGTACACACGATGCCGACAGCTTCACCGCCATAAGCAATCATAGTCATGTTGTAACACAACTAAGCAAGCATTATATAAACGCAAGTAACCATACTCAAACACACCGCTAATTTATTTTGCAGCGTAAGTGGCACCTGCTACACAGCAGACACGTGATGCATTCACCTCAACATACGGCGACATATCCGTGCACGATGAAACCAGCATACGTGCACGATGAAGTCACCACGATGTCATGTTCCGAATGGTGCAACAAGTGGGAAACACTCAGGAGGAGGGCTTCAACACCTTCACCCCAATCACGACTTATGGCTCCAACACGTAGGAAACTTGCAACTCATCCACCTGTGATGCAAGGAGATCAGTTTGTGATGCGATGTGATGAGATGGACATGATACCCATCTGACAGAATCAAGAAGTAATATGGTAGATGTGCCTGCAGCCGCACCGGAGATATTGCACACTGATTGCTTGTGGTGTTCATCACTTTGGGCGCAACATAACATAACTCAGCAATTTGGCAGAATCGCAGATCGCATGGTTACAAGACAGATCACCCACCTCTTTTAGTTTGCAGAGAATGCCCTAATCCAGCACTCACATCCACGGAGATAGCAGGGACACCACACTGCATGGAGCAAGGCACACTCATGTGCACATGCGTAAGCATTGGTTGTACAAGTAGTTGGGATACATTTGCAATGCATGATGATGACACAAAACGTCACCCAAGACAATGCTATCTTGTGAAGCTATACCGGGCACAAAGCTAGCAGGGGGCCACTCACATCAGGCTGCTTCAGTCCCTCCACCACCACGAAGTAGGCAACGCCAGCATCGGCAGTGAAGGTGACACGGGAACGAAGCAAACCACAATGACTGCCATCATCATCTGCAACGGCATCACGCTGCAAGCACGGCAAGAGTGGTGTCACAAGAGGCTACATTGTGGCTACCCCATCTCCTTCCATGCGTCACTTACAGGACAGGAACACGCAGGGTTGGTTGCAGGGAACACATAGAGAACGGTATCCCAAGGTTCGACACCATCCACACATGTGTCGACAGTTATGTTGCGCGTAGCAGGATAGGGGGCGAATTCGTAGACGTAGTCCCTTGCACCGCGTTTACAGGCAGAGCTGTCAGTTGAAGAGCAGGTTGTCGGCGCAGAATTGATCACCATGCCATTGGCAGGACCATGAATTACCCAACGAGCAGGGTTACTGCAATGGCCTGTACACCAAAAGCACCATTGTTGCACATCAAGTTAATGTACTGTAACACATATATAATTGAAAACAAACCAAATGTAAGCGAGCTTACCTAGAGGAGCAGCAGGAGAGGGTAAGGGTGAAGGAGGTGGTGAGGGAGGCGGTGTGGGAGGAGGGGGAGGAGGCGGGTGCGGGGATGGAGGCGGCGAGGGAGACGGTGTAGGTTCAGGGAAAGGAAGAGGAAGATGGGGCTGAGGAGTCAAGGGGAGATGTGAGGGGGGAGGAGGCACTAGAAGATTGGGAGGAGATGGTGAGGGTTGAGGTAAGGCAAACATCTCGGTCAGTAAGGTCTGGCTCAAGGCACCGCCCACCTCAGTGGTGATCTGGGACAAGACGGGCAAGACAACATACATGTTCAGTCACTGCGTGCTTCTGGCTTACCAAGGCAAAGGGGACACATGCCTATCACTCAAGCATGAGAGCACAGTGTGCACCATCACATCTGCACCACAACATGAGGCTGGCTCACCAGGAAGTTGACTTGCACAGATGGTCTGTCGGGTGGGAAGGAAGGGGTGCAGGACAGAATATACTGTACTCCATGTTCAAAGGTAATGTCGTTGAAGCCTGAGTTCACAGTCTGAGGCTGAAGGCCAGGAGCTGTCAGCCTGCAGGCCACTGGCACTGTTCGCGGCAAGATGGACACGGTGCCTAGCTGGCATGAGGAATCGTCAGGTGTTGGAGTGATCCATGTCAGCGACATTGTCAGCACTTCCTGATCAATGGCTGACAAGCGGCGTGCCTCAAAGCCACGCATCTTCAGCTTAGTCAGGCAGCCAGTGTACTGCGTCTTGTACACAACACCGGAGGCGCCCGCAAAGATGGTGGACTGTTGAGCCAGGGTGTCCACAGAGTACTGCTGCAAGACAGCCACTGGCAGGTCCAAGCACACGATGGAGGTGTAGTCCCTGACAGCCAGGAAGGGAGGGTAAGCAAGGAACGCAGTCGGGGTTGTGGGTAGCGTTGAAGGGTTGTAGTTGGTGATGATGACGGAAGCAACAGTGTGGAAGCTTGCCATCTCCGACGGTGACAGCGACCTACAGTCGTCAAGCAGCACCGTACAGATGGGATGTACAGGCTGTGCACAACTGTGCAGCAGTGACCCCTCAAGTGCAATCTGGTTGCGGTAGGATGGACTCGGCTGTATTGAATGCACGCCACGGCGCAGGCTTCATAGTCACAACGCGGCAAGAGATCTCAGGAGAACTCACCTTCGCTCATTGGCAAAGTCACTCCAATGCACGCGGCAAACAGCCTGCTGGAAGTCGGACCATCTTTCTTGGCCATATGGCGTCCGTGGCACGCCAGTGGTGTTCCTCACAAACAAGCCGTAGGTGGCGCCCCACACAATAGCGGAGCAGCTGTCCATGGTGGAGGGCGGCGCTGCGGGACAACAAAAGCTTCAGCCAACAGGTCCGCTACTGCTCTTTTAGGAGTACAATAGCTATCAAGAGATGCGAGACTGTTGAAACAGTGTCATGTTGAGATTCCGGCGAGCTCACCTGAAGGGGCATTGAAGGGGTACGGGGGAAGAGGGGCTGAAGCAAGGACAGGCGGGGATGGAGGCGGTGAGGGAGACGGTGTGGGAGGAGGGGGATGAGGCGATTGCGGGGATGGAGGCGGTGAGGGAGACGGTGTGGGAGGAGGGGGATGAGGCGGTTGCGGGGATGGAGGCGGTGAGGGAGACGGTGTGGGAGGAGGGGGATGAGGCGGTTGCGGGGATGGAGGCGGTGAGGGAGACGGTGTGGAAGGAGGGGGATGAGGCGGTTGCGGGGATGGAGGCGGTGAGGGAGACGGTGTGGGAGGAGGGGGATGAGGCGGTTGCGGGGATGGAGGCGGTGAGGGAGACGGTGTGGGAGGAGGGGGATGAGGCGGTTGCGGGGATGGAGGCGGTGAGGGAGACGGTGTGGGAGGAGGGGGAGGAGGCGGTTGCGGGGATGGAGGCGGTGAGGGAGACGGTGTGGGAGGAGGGGGATGAGGCGGTTGCGGGGATGGAGGCGGTGAGGGAGACGGTGTGGGAGGAAGGGGATGAGGCGGTTGCGGGGATGGAGGCGGTGAGGGAGACGGTGTAGGTTCAGGGAAAGGAAGAGGAAGATGGGGCTGAGGAGTCAAAGGACGTGAGGGGGAAGGAGGCACTGAAAGATTGGGAGGAGATGGTGTGGGTGGAGGTAAGGCAAACATCTCGGTCAGTAAGGTCTGGCTCAAGGCACCGCCCACCTCAGTGGTGATCTGGGATAAGACGGGCAAGACAACATACATGTTCAGTCACTGCGTGCTTCTGGCTCACCAAGGCAAAGGGGACACATGCCTATCACCCAAGCATGAGAGCACAGTGTGCACCATCACATCTGCACCACGACATGAGGCTTGCTCACCAGGAAGTTGACTTGCACAGATGGTCTGTCGGGTGGGAAGGAAGGGGTGCAGGACAGATTATACTGTACTCCATGTTGTAAGGTAATGTCGTTGAAGCCTGAGTTCACAGTCTGAGGCTGAAGGCCAGGAGCTGTCAGCCTGCAGGCCACTGGCACTGTTCGCGGCAAGATGGACACGGTGCCTAGCTGGCATGAGGAATCGTCAGGTGTTGGAGTGATCCATGTCAGCGACATTGTCAGCACTTCCTGATCAATGGCTGACAAGCGGCGTGCCTCAAAGCCACGCATCTTCAGCTTAGTCAGGCAGCCAGTGTACTGCGTCTTGTACACAACACCGGAGGCGCCCGCAAAGATGGTGGACTGTTGAGCCAGGGTGTCCACAGAGTACTGCTGCAAGACAGCCACTGGCAGGTCCAAGCACACGATGGAGGTGTAGTCCCTGACAGCCAGGAAGGGAGGGTAAGAAAGGAACGCAGTCGGGGTTGTGGGTAGCGTTGAAGGGTTGTAGTTGGTGATGATGACGGAAGCAACAGTGTGGAAGCTTGCCATCTCCGACGGTGACAGCGACCTACAGTCGTCAAGCAGCACCGTACAGATGGGATGTACAGGCTGTGCACAACTGTGCAGCAGTGACCCCTCAAGTGCAATCTGGTTGCGGTAGGATGGACTCGGCTGTATTGAATGCACGCCACGGCGCAGGCTTCATAGTCACAACGCGGCAAGAGATCTCAGGAGAACTCACCTTCGCTCATTGGCAAAGTCACTCCAATGCACGCGGCAAACAGCCTGCTGGAAGTCGGACCATCTCTCATGGCCATATGGCGTCCGTGGCACGTCAGTGGTGTTCCTCACAAACAAGCCGTAGGTGGCGCCCCACACAATAGCGGAGCAGCTGTCCATGGTGGAGGGCGGCGCTGCGGGACAACAAAAGCTTCAGCCAACAGGTCCGCTACTGCTCTTTTAGGAGTACAATAGCTATCAAGAGATGCGAGACTGTTGAAACAGTGTCATGTTGAGATTCCGGCGAGCTCACCTGAAGGGGCATTGAAGGGGTACGGGGGAAGAGGGGCTGAAGCAAGGACAGGCGGGGATGGAGGCGGTGAGGGAGACGGTGTAGGAGGAGGGGGATGAGGCGGGTGCGGGGATGGAGGCGGGTGGGGGATGGAGGCGGGTGGGGGATGGAGGCGGGTGGGGGATGGAGGCGGGTGCAGGGATGGAGGTGAGGAAGACGGTGTGGGAGGGTAATGAGGAGGGTTGGGGGACGGGGGCAGTGTAGATTGGGGGATAGGAGGAAAATGGGGTTGAGGGGGCAAGGGAAGATGCGAGTGTGGAGGAGGCACTTGAGGACTGGGGGATGGTGAGGGTTGAGTTAAGGCAAACATCTCGGTCATCAAGGTCTGGCTCAGTTCATTAGTGCCATCCGCCGCAATGGTGATCTGGGACAAGACGGGCAAGACAACATACATGTTCAGTCACTGCTTGCTTCTGGCTTACCAAGGCAAAGGGGACACATGCCTATCACTCAAGCATGAGAGCAGTGTGCACCATCACATCTGCACCACAACATGAGGCTGGCTCACCATGAAGTTGACTTGCACAGATGGTCTGCCGGGTGGGAAGAAAGGGGTGCAGGACAGATTATACTGTACTCCATGTTGTAAGGTAATGTCGTTGAAGCCTGAGTTCACAGTCTGAGGCTGGAGGCCGGGAGCTGTCAGCCTGCAGGCCACTGGCACTGTTCGCGGCACGGTGGACACAGTGCCAAGCTGGCAGAAGGCTTCATCAGGTGACTCAGAAGTCCATGTCAGCGACATTGTCAGCACTTCCTGATCAATTGCTGACAACCGGCGTGCCTCAAGACCCTGGAGCTTTAGGTCACTCAGGCACCCAGTGTACAAAGTCTTGTATCGGACACCACTGGCGCCAAGGAAAATGGTAGACTGTTGAGCCAGGTTGTCCACAGAGTACTGCTGCAAGACGGCCACTGGCAGGTCCAAGCACACGATGGAGGTGTAGTCCCTGACAGCCAGGAAGGGAGGGTAAGAAAGGAACGCAGTCGGGGTTGTGGGTAGCGTTGAAGGGTTGTAGTTGTTGAAGATGACGGAAGCGATAGTGTGGAAGCTTGCCACTTCCGACGGTGACAACGGCCTGCAGTCGTCAAGCAGCACCGTACAGATGGGATGTACTGGCTGTGCACAGCTGTGCAGCAGTGACCCGTGCAGTGCAATCTGGTTGCGGTAGGACGGACTCGGCTGTATTGAATGCACGCCACGGCGCAGGCTTCAGAGTCGCAACGCGGCAAGAGATCTCAATAGTACTCACCTTGGCGCATTAGCAAAGTCACCCCAATGCACGCGGCAAACAGCCTGCTGGAAGTCGGACCATCTCTCATGGCCATATGGCGTCCGTGGCACGCCAGTGGTATTCCTCATAAATAAGCCGTAGGTGGCGCCCCACACGATAGCGGAGCAGCCGTCCGTGGTGGAGGATGGCGCTGCGGGCAGGCAAAAGCTCAGCCAACAGGTCCGCTACTGCTCTTTCAGGAGTTACGGCAACCTGGCGTCGCCTTCATCCACTCTGCTGCCGCCTTACCTGATGATTGTGCCAGCGCGATTGCCAGGCCAGCGGCGAAAAGCCACTGCACCACAGCGAGGTCTTTGCTCCAGCTCCTGCGGATGAAAATAGTGCGCGCTGAGTTCAAAGGCGAACTTGGGCGGACAAACCTGTTGCACAGACGCAGCCGTGGCGGGCTATGCGTGTTGGCGATGTACTCTCACCTCATCGTGGGAGTGGCTATGGCGGGCCCCAAGGAGAGGATTAACTGTGTGTTGGAGGGATTGCTGCCGTGCAACCAAGTCGAGGCTGCTACGACCGTGTGACCTTAACTTCACTGATGTACACATTTCTGATGTAGCTCCCTGCTAGCCCGGCACTGGTGCCAAACATCGCGGGATGACGTTGAGTCACTCGCAGCAGTTGAGGCTGGGATGACGAAATTCCGTGAGTAGGGCGGTACCCCCCCCCAATCAAGGTCAATCAAGTCTCCCGGTAACTCTTCCAATCAGGTCTCCCGGTAAAATGTACCCAAATAGTACCTTTTTTGTTGGCAGGGAAAGGGGTACATTTGCCCAACCGTCAACCGCCCTCTCCGCCCTGCCTGCCCGCTCTTCCCGTCTTCCGTCGAGGACTGTTGCTGCACCAAACAGGGCATCAGCAAGATGTTTGCAGCGCTATTAGAAGCGACCCAGCTGCAGCGCCATTAGTAGCGACCAGCTGCAGGGCCCTTAAATGCGGCCCAGCAAGGGCTTAAGAAACGCACCTGAACGGCGTGGTTAAAACCCACCAGCTCGTAAATCAGAGCCTCTGGCTAACCGGGACAATGCCCCAGAGCCACCCACATAAACGAATGTAAGCTCGTGGCTGTGTGCCCAGTTCAGTTCAGTCTACAGTTCCGAGCTCGCATTGTCGAGTCCGGGCATTTTCAAGTATACACGACGAGCGACGAACGCAACAAGACGCAGCAAGGACGCAGCAACTGCGGTACACAAGTGTATATGCTGCAATGCATGAGCAGCAGCAGGCTGCAGTGCAGGCTGCAGTGCATGAGCAGCAACAGCAGGCTGCAGTGCATGACCAGCAGCAGCATGCTACAGTGCATATGTTGCAGTGCATGAGCATCAGCAGGTTGCAATGCGGGCTGCAGTGCATGTGCTGCAGTGCAGGAGCAGCAGCTGCAGGCTTCAGTGCACGAGCAGCAGCAGCAGGCTGCAGTGGAGGAGCAGCAGCAGCAGGCTGGAGGACGTGTGCTGCAGTGCACATGGTAAGTGGCTATCCCTTGCAACTATGTGGCTTTGTATACCGAGTCTGACCGCTAGCATGCCCTTGTTTGCTGCAGGTTGTAGTGGTCACACCCATTCCCCTTTCCCACTACCACCATTGGCCCCTCCCCTCCCCTTTCCTATATGCCCACCCCCTCCCAGTTCGTCGACAAACTCCCCACGCCCAGCCCAGCCCCAGTTTAATGGTACCCTCCTTCCCCCCCTCCCCTCCCCTCCCCTCCCCTCCCCTCCCCTCCCCTCCCCTCCCCTCCCCTCCCCTCCCCTCCCCTCCCCTCCCCTCCCCTCCCCTCCCCAGAGTAGCCATGAGCAGCCGCTAGGAGGAGCAAGGAGCAGCAGCCAGGAGCAGCCAGGAGCGGCAGCCGAGCCCAACTCCATGACATGTCCATGACATGTTGATTGCCCAGGTCAAGGCAGCAGGTGTGTGGCGCAGTGTGGCAACAGCCAGCAGTGTGGCAACAGCTTGCCAGCAGCGCAGCAACAGTCAACAGCCAGCCAGCAACAGCTTGCCAGGAGTGTGGCATGAGCCAACATTGCTGTTGTGTTGTGTTCTTATGTTATTGTTGTGGTAGGTGAAGCGCTCAGTTCCGCTTCCGCCCTTGCCACGTCCCCAGCCCAGCCAAGAGCGGCAGCCAGGCGTTGCTGGGGTGTTTGGCCAGCCTGCCCCCCTCTAGTCATGCATGTCCTTGTTTGTTGATAACAAGCATGCCTCTTGCTTGCTGCAGGTCTGACAAGCACTTCCCCCTACTCCTACCCTGTCCCATCACCAACACCTCCAAGTCTCCTGCACCCCCACTTCGTCCTGCCCCTCATCTCCCCCTCACCTCCCTACCCTACCTCCCTACCCCCTACCTCCCTACCCTACCCAGCAGCTACGAGCAAGCCCCTCATCTCCCTCTTCTCCCTGCCCCCTCTCATTTGTCATCTCCCTTTCCTGCCTCCTGTCTTCTCCCTCTTCTCCCCAACCCTTCTTATGAATGGCTAACCGCCTGTTAGTAAGTGACTGACACCCAATACCCAGCCTGATCCCCCTCCCTCACGTGCACGCCCCTTGGTTGCAGGTCTCATGGGCACCTCCTCTCCCCTTCCACTTTCCCATTTTCCCCCTACCCGCCACAACACAGCCACCGCCTAGGCTGCAGTGCATGAGCAGCAGCAACAGGCTGTAGTGCATGTACTGCAGTGGATAAGCAGCAGCAGCAGCAGGCTGTAGTCCATGAGCAGCAGTGCATGGACAGCAGGTTGTGTGTGTGGCAAGGCAGCCTTGTATCAGCAATAAGCAGCATGGCTGTCCTGAGCTTCCGTGAATGGTTAAGCAGTGAATGGTCAAGATGTAATGATGAAGATGTAATGATGACAGTGGTGGTCATTAGCAGTATATTGCAACCACATATGATACTTACGCCCCTTGTATGGACAACACCACCCCGTGGTAGTAGTTCTTACATTGAAGAGGCAGGGCTTGGATGGATACAAGCCAACCTCCAAAGGTAGAAAGCCGGAGAGTTGAGCTGAACGTAACCCTAACCCTAACCCCGTGGTGATGCGCTCAGGCCGCAAACGTGGTAACCACCTGCTACATATCCCCTTTACATGTATGCATCATGGTCATGCTTAGCAAGTGCAGGCCTGGCAGTGATCCACACCCAATGTGTCACAGCTAGCTGGACTACGGATGGTACCTGTAGTGGAGGTACGCCGCTCTACGCCGTTGGTTGCTGCTTTACGCTGCTACCCGCCTTGCTGGTCCCTAGCACTTGGTACTGAGCCATCTCAGTTGCCAGGTGCCGTGCCTGCCTCAGCTTGCTCTTGATAGCCTTGCTGGCTGTGCGCGTGTCCTTGCCGCTTGGACCTAGCTCGTCACGCTTCAATCTCAGCTCGTGAGCATCTTTAATGAGTTGTTCAAACTGAGTGCGGTGCCTGTAAGCAACACATCACATGCTTATGCCAACCACCCTCATCCCAACCACAGCTCATGAGCCATCCTCCCTCTCACACACACCTTGCAAGCTCACAGTCTTTGTACAGCAGCAAACCCCGAGCAATGAGGCTGCTCTCGCCAGCTGCTTCCCCGTGCCGCTTAAAACACTCCAGCACGTCCAAGCCATGCTCCAGCTCGTGCTTCATACATCTCGCCTTGGCAGCATCCAGGCGTTGCTGATGTGGGCCACGTCCCCCACGTGTGAGGAGTTGCGCCAGGTCTGCTGACAAAGGGATGGACGGCAGCCGGGCAGGGCTGGGCGCATGGGTTTGGCCACTGGCCATGGCTTCAAGGGCTTTCAGTAACAGTTGTAGCCCAAACCAAACAGCCTGCGGCAGGGAAGGCAACACATGCTTTGAAAGGTAAACTTGCTAGAAAAGCTCCATACACACATGGCACAACACACACCTTCCACGCATCGGTTTCTGTACTGGAAGCCTTGGGGTGCAAGTAGCTATCCTTGAAGGCATCGTGAGCTGCAGCCTCCTCCACATCGTCAGCAACAGCTCGCTCTCTCAATGCTGCAATGCTGACTCTCAAGGCACCTGCAAGGCATGGCTATATATTGTCATGTTCTTACATGTAAAAGGCATGCAAGGCTGTCAAGCAAGGACTCACCCAGTTTCTTGACCATGTCGTCATTCTTTGACTTCAACTGTGCAACCATGCACCCTTGCTTGTCGAACGCAATGTCCGACAGCTGGGCTTGCAATGCGTCCACTCGATTGGCAGAGGTCATGTACCGAAGGAGTAGGCTCATGGGCTGCACGCATACCAGTTAAGCACATGTATGACAATGTAGCGCATGCATGTTAGTGGTCCACATTGATATATGGTCACACCTTCAGCTGGCTCCAGTGCTGCTCGGTCTGCTCCCCCACTCGGTGAGCAGAGCCTTCCAGATACCGTCCGTTGTTCTTCAGCTGACAAGCCATGTTGTGTGAGGCACCGTGCATCCAGTTCACCATGAGGCGCATGCGTTCAGTGTCCAGGTGAAGGACAGCTGCATACCTAGCCCAGGTAATCTGCAAGCAAACACAACACAATTTGGGGAGGGACAGGGCAGAGTTGGCTGGGCTGGGCTGGGAGGGGCAGGTTAGGACAGGTCAGGGCTGGGAGTGGAGGGGCAGGGCTGGGCTGGGAGGGGGTGGGTACATTCTCGACGTGGTTGTATGACTCACCTTCAGTTGGCAGGCGAAGTCGATGTACACATGCATGAGGTACAGCATGCTTGAGCATTGTTGCAGCAGCAAAGCCAAAGCAATCAGGTAGTACACAAACTGTTCAGCTGTGCGCATGTTGCAGTACATGCCCAAGAGGGGTACTCCGTGGCAGCAAACAAAGCCGACGATGCCACGCACTGCACAAGGCTGACCAGCTGTGGTACTGCTTGTTCCAGGCCTGGCGCATGACAGTGAGGCAGAACAGCCGTGACCTTCATTGTCATCTGCCACCCTCGCCCCTGCCGCTGATGTTGCTGCTCCTCCCATCCCTTCTGCCTGCGCTGTAGCTGCTGCCTCAGCAAACGCGCCATTCAAGCTGAGCTGCTGCCGACTGTCCATGTCTTGTACAAAACCCTCCAGGCCTGCCCGGTCCATGTAGCTGTCGGTGTGTTGCTGGATGCCACGCGAGGCTTTGGCCACTCCAGCATAGCTGCAGGGCTTAGTGCACGCATCCCCACAGATGGCATGCACGTAGCCATCTTGGCATGCACCTGCAAAAACGTTGAGAAGTGTTAAATGTTGTGTGTTGCAAGTAGGATGTTGCAAGTTGGTGTTGCAAGTGCACCTGGGATGAATGCGCAAATAGGGCAGTCACTGAACACCCCGTGCGGCAGCTGGCTTTGGAGCTCTGGGCACTGGTCCAAGAGGTTGCCTAAGAACAGCAATCGGTCTGTGGCACGTCTGTAGTCGAAGAAGACATCACTGAAGCTAGACGACTTGATGGGCTGAGGAGGGTGCAAGGTCAGCGGGTAGTGCACCGCATTCAAGGCATCGAGATAGCCTGCAAGCACAACCATCAAAGCAGCAATGCTTACAAACAAGAGTTTGCGGTGCAAGCAATGCATGTACCCACCTTCCATCGACAAACCCGAGCCCAGGAGCAAGGCGTAGGAGCGCAGCACCCTGATGTCATACCAAATGGAGGCATAGACCTGGCTGCTGGGCCAGCAGAAGGAAGCAAGTGGGTTAGGCTTGCATTGCTCGCCACATTCCGTGCATTGCCAGCACGGCAGTTTCAGGGTGAATCGACTCTGCGTACCGACGTACTCCACTTCATCACTGCTTGTGAGGAGCTCCATCGGTGAGTCTTTCAGATTTGTGGCATGCACAGCACAACTGTGCAAGCACCACCCAGCGTTGACTGCTGATTGCAGCACGTTCTGTTCGGCTTTCTGGAAGTCGCCTAATAGCTGCTGATGCCGCTCGGTGAAATGCAGGTAGTCCCGCTTTCGCTGCGGAGCGTTGACGTGAGCCGCTTCATCCACCCGCACCCTGCGCTGTTGCCATGGTAAGAAACAGCTAGGTCGCCTTCGCTCCGCAGGTGGCTCTGGGGCAGGTGGCTCTGGGGCATCGTCCTGGTTAAAATCTGGGCCGTCCTGGTCGGCCAGTGGAGCTGCGTTACGAGCTGGTGGGTGTTGACCACGCCTTCTAGTGCGTTTCTTAGGGGTCTCTTCCAATGGCGCTGCAGAGACTGCACCTCGAGCCAAACATTTTGCTGCTGCCCTCTTCAGTGCAGCAACAATTTCCGACATTGTGCGTTTCTAAGGACGGGCTGAGCGGGCAGGGCAGGGCGGAGTGGGCGGTTGACGGTTGGGCAAATGTACCCCTTTCCCTGCCAACAAAAAAGGTACTATTTGGGTACATTTTACCGGGAGACCTGATTGTTTATCCTGAGGCGAGCCAAACTAGAAAAAATGGTTTGAATATTTTCCCTCTGGCTTGGATAAATTGGCAGCACCCCAACTGGCTGCACCCTGGGCTCGGCCATCGAGTTCCGCTTGCCATCGTCGCAACGGCGTTGGCAGTGGCGTTAGCGACACCCCAAGCGACACTCCAAACTGGCGACATCCCAACCAGACTTCCCAAACTGCCTTTGGGGACAGCAACCACTGTAACAATTTGCGCCAGCAGTTACACGCTGCGGGCAAGCACTCGAACACATGTGCCAGCCATCCGTCGCTATCCAGCAGCCTCTTTCGCCACGTTTCGACTGTGTGCCTCATGGTGTACTGTCTTGCAGGTGAGGCGCCAGCCAGCAGCCACACAGCAATCGCGACCAGTCATAGCATACATGCACCCCGGTCGAGCGAAAGGAGCAAAAGGAAAGGTGCGCTGTTGACGAGCTAGCGATATAGCGAACAATCGATTGGTAAAGTCTGTGGCATGGTTTGCTTGCAGGTGGACTTCCAATGGCTAGGGGGCTACGCAGCTAAGAGGTGCAGCTAGTGAGCGCAGCCATTAACAGCAAGGAGCTTAGAGCGGCAGAGCGGTGGAGTATTGGAGGAGCCTGGAGCGCAGGAGCAGTTGTGAGCCAGGAGCCAAGAAGTGCAGCCAAGGAAAGCAGCTTGGCAGAGCAGCCAGGGACAGCCAGGAGCAGTCAGGAGCAGCCATGAACAGTTAGAAGCGGCAGCAATAAGCGGCACCCATGAGCAGCGCCCTCCCCCCCCCTGCCGTCCCCCCCTTCACCCCACACCCGACCCCATCCCCCCCCCTCACACACTCCAATCAGCAAGTGGTGAGTGACTATTCCTTGCAACTATGCAGCTGTATGTATCTAGTCTGACCGCTAGCATGCCCTTGTTTGCTGCTCCCCCCCCCCTCCCCTCCCCTCCCCTCCCCTCCCCGGCAGTTGTGGAAGGGCGCGAACAGCCTAGAGTCAGCTGATCTCTCTACCCTACCTTGCAGCCAAGAGCAGCAACCAAGTGCAGCCAGGAGTAGCCATGAACAGCCAGCCGCTAGGAGCCGCAAGGAGCAGCAGCCAAGAGCAGCCAGAAGCATCAGCCAAGAGCGTCCAGGAGCAGCAGCCAGGAGGAGCATCCCATGACAGGTCCATGAGATGTTGGTTGCGTGCAAATGCTGCATGGCGTGACTCGAGGCAGCAGGTGTGTGTCGCTAGCATAGGCTGTTGCAGCCATGCCTCCATGCTTGCTTGCAGTGTGGCAACAGCTTTGAGCATGAGCATGACATGTGTAGCATGCTTGGTGATTGCAGGCGGTAGGCGGCAGTGGTGTAGAGCAGCAGCCAACATTGTTGCTGTGTTGTTATGTTGAATGTGCTGTCACCTGTGTGTGTTGTGGTAGGTGAAGCGCCCAGTTCCGCTTCCGCCTTGCCTCCTCCCCAGCACAGCACAGCCCAGCAAAGCAAAGCCCAGCCCAGCCAGGAGCGGCAGCCAGCCGGTGCTGGGGTGTTTGACTAGCCTGCCCACCTCTAGTCATGCATGTCCTTGTTTGTCGATCACAAGCATGCCCCTTACTTGCTGCAGGTCTAACCGTTACACTCCAACCCCTTGGCTCCTTCCCCCTAATCCTACCCTGTCCCATCACCAACACCTCCAAGTCTCCTACGCCCCCAACCCCCCCCCTTCCCCTCATCTCCCCCCCGACATCGTAGTCCCCTCCCTATTCTACCCAGCAACCAGGAGCAAACCCCCTCTTCTCCCTCTAATCCCTGCCCCCTCTCATTTGTCATCTCCCTTTCTTGCCTACCCTCTCTTCTCCTCTCTTCTCCCTCTTCTCCCTAGCCCTTCTTATAAATGGCTAACCGTCTGCCGGTAAGTGGCTGACACCCAATACCCAGCCTGATCTCCCTCCCTCACGTGCACGCCCCTTGGTTGCAGGTCTGATGGGCACCTCCACCCCCCTCCCCTCCCTTTTTCCCATTTCCCCCCTTCACCGCCACAACACGGCCTCCGTTGCAGTGCATGAGCAGCAGCAGCAGGTGGCAGTGCATGTGCTGCAGTGGATGAGCAGTAGCAGCAGGCTGTAGTGAGCACAGGTGCAGGGGGACCTTGTATCAGCAGCATGGCTGTCCTGAGCTTCCGTTCAGTTCCATGCCACACACTGTATCGAGCATAGCCGGCTGCTTGTCTGGCTGCAACACATGATTGTTGTGTGCAAGGGGGCATGCGGTGAGCCTGAGGGCAGCTGCAGCAGTCATTGCACATAGGGCAGTTGTTCTATATCAAACAACACATACAGCCGTACCAAGACATGCTAATCAAGGCTGAGGGCATGCACATGAGCTAGGAGCACTTGTAACACCCTTGTTATTCCCTTGTACCACTTGTAACACCCTTGTACCACTTGTAACACCCTTGTAATTCCTTTTAACATGGTGGTCATGTAATGCTATCCAACCAACCGCTTATGTGATCCCTAACCGTTGAGAGCTGACCTAACTAGACTTCATTCCAGAGTCACCCGGTACCAACCTCTACATACCATGCATGTAACCAACCGCATCCCTAGGTGCCTAGCTCCTAATTGGAGTAGTAGCTCTTTATTGACAATAGACAAGGCTATCCGCGCACTGTTAGCACCGCCTTGCCTCCTAGGCTGATCCCTAGCTAGCCCAGCCCTCCTAACCTATCACTGCCAGGCCAGCCCATCCCATCCCTAGCCAGCCAGCCAGCCCATCCCATCCCATCCCTAGCCAGCCCATCCCATCCCTAGCTATCCCAGCCCATCCCTAGCTATCCCAACCCAGCCCATCCTAACCTATCACTGCCAGGCCTGCACTTGCTAAGCATGACCGTGATGCATACATGCAAAGGGGGTATGTAGCAGGTGGCTACCACGTTTGCAGCATTAGCGCATCACCGCGTGGTGGTGTTGTCCATACAAGGGGCATGTGGCGCACCATACCCTAGCATGTGGCTGGATCTGGTGAGCCTCCACTATAGGTACCATCCGTAGTCCAGCTAGCTGTGACACATTGGGTGTGGATCACTGCCAGGCCTGCATTTGCTAGGCATGACCGTGATGCACACATGCAAAGGGGGTATGTAGGAGGTGGCTACCACGTTTGCAGCATTAGCGCATCACCGCGTGGTGGTCTTGTCCATACAAGGGGCGTACGTATCATTCGTGCGCGATATACTGCTGATGACCACCACTGTCTTTATCATTACATCTTGATCATTCACTGCTTACAAATCACAGTGTGTGGCATGGAACTGAACGGAAGCTCAGGACAGCCATGCTGCTGATTGCTGAAACAAGGCTGCATTGCCACACACATACAACCTGTTCTCCATGCATTGCTGCTCATGGACCACAGCCGGTGCTGCTGCTGCTGCTTATCCACTGCAACACATGCACTGCAGCCTGTTGCTCATGCACTGCAGCCTGGGCGGTGGCTGTGTTGTGGCGGGTAAGGGTTAACAAACAACACCCACTGGCACAACCACCACCATCACCACCACTACCATCACCACGAACAACAACGAGACCACCCCACCCCACCCCCATCACCAAGCTATGGCGCACAGCACGGACCGGCAACCCCCCATGTGCTTGGCTTGGCTTGGCTCTCCTACTACTGTCCCCTTGGGGGAGGGATGGGCTGGGTTAGTGTGGTGTGTGGGCATGGCATGGCTAGAGTGGGCTGGCTGGCCGCTACTACTAGCGCGCCCGCTCCATGCTGCCCGCCCAAGGCTGGCCTTCAGGGAGGGGGGAAGTAGACGGGGTGGCGGACTTGGAGGTGATGGTGGTGGTGGGACAGGAGAGGGTTAGGCCAAAAGGCAGGAGGGTGACCGTCAAACCTGCAACAAAGAAGGGGTGGGCTTGCGTTTACTGCCCCATCGCACCCAACTCCTGGCTGCCGAAGCCATGCTTCACTTACCACACAACAGCGGACTTATGACTGCTCGCGCTTGCCTTATTGCCTTATGGCAGCTGACTGGGATGTGGGATGAGGGATGTGAGATGATGCAAGGTAGGGGTGGGCAGGGGAGGAGAGGAGAGGGTGCCGCTCCTGGCTGCCGCTCCTGGCTGCTCGCTCCAGTCTGCCCGCTCCAAGGTGCTCGCTCAAGGCCTTGCTTGCAATCACCAAGCCATGCTACACTTGTAATGCTCCAGCTGCCTCCAACTGCAAGCAAACATCAGCCAGCTCAGCTCCAATAAGCTGATCAACAAGGACATGCATGACCAGAGTTTGGCAGGCTGGGCTGACACCCTAACAACATGTGCACTCACATGAAGTCCTGGCTGTCTCTCCAAGCGCCTTCTAGTTGCTGCTCCTAGCTGCATGCTTGTCCACTACAGTCCTGCACTACAGTCCTACACTGCTGTTGCTGGAGTGCATGTCATCCAAGCCATCAAGACATTCACCTTGCATGTGCAAACCTGCCATGTCATGTCCCACTGAAGGGGAGGGGAGGGGAGGGGAGGGGAGGGGAGGGGAGGGGAGGGGAGGGAGGGGAGGGGAGGGGGAGGGGAGGGGAGGGGAGGGGAGGGGAGATGGGGAGGGAAGGTACCATTGACTTGGGGCGTGAGGGGTTTGTCGACGGATTGGGAGGGGGTGGGCGTGTCGGAAAAGGGAAGGGGAGGGGAGGTGCTGGTGGTGGTAGTGGGGAATGGATGTGACCATTGGAACCTGCAGCAAACAAGGGCATGCTAGCGGTCAGACTAGATACATAGAGCTGCATAGTTGCAAGGAATAGCCACTCACCACTTGCTGATTGGAGTGTGTGAGGGGGGGGGATGGGGTCGGGTGTGGGGTGAAGGGGGGGACGGCAGGGGGGGGAGGGCGCTGCTCATGGGTGCCGCTTATTGCTGCCGCTTCTAACTGTTCATGGCTGCTCCTGACTGCTCCTGGCTGTCCCTGGCTGCTCTGCCAAGCTGCTTTCCTTGGCTGCACTTCTTGGCTCCTGGCTCACAACTGCTCCTGCGCTCCAGGCTCCTCCAATACTCCACCGCTCTGCCGCTCTAAGCTCCTTGCTGTTAATGGCTGCGCTCACTAGCTGCACCTCTTAGCTGCGTAGCCTCCTAGCCATTGGAAGTCCACCTGCAAGCAAACCATGCCACAGACTTTACCAATCGATTGTTCGCTATATCGCTAGCTCGTCAACAGCGCACCTTTCCTTTTGCTCCTTTCGCTCGACCGGGGCGCATGTATGCTATGACTGGTCGCGATTGCTGTGTGGCTGCTGGCTGGCGCCTCACCTGCAAGACAGTACACCATGAGGCACACAGTCGAAACGTGGCGAAAGAGGCTGCTGGATAGCGACGGATGGCTGGCACATGTGTTCGAGTGCTTGCCCGCAGCGTGTAACTGCTGGCGCAAATTGTTACAGTGGTTGCTGTCCCCAAAGGCAGTTTGGGAAGTCTGGTTGGGATGTCGCCAGTTTGGAGTGTCGCTTGGGGTGTCGCTAACGCCACTGCCAACGCCGTTGCGACGATGGCAAGCGGAACTCGATGGCCGAGCCCAGGGTGCAGCCAGTTGGGGTGCTGCCAATTTATCCAAGCCAGAGGGAAAATATTCAAACCAATTTTTCTAGTTTGGCTCGCCTCAGGATAAATGTTACCGGGAGACTTGATTGCGCACTCTTCTTATCCGCCCCGCCCCGCCCCGCCCCGCCCCGCCCCGCCCCGCCCCGCCCCGCCCCGCCCCGCCCCGCCCCGCCCCGCCCCGCCCCGCCCCGCCCCGCCCCGCCCCGCCCCGCCCCGCCCCGCCCCGCCCCGCCCCGCCCCGCCCCGCCCCGCCCCGCCCCGCCCCGCCCCGCCCCGCCCCGCCCCCGCCCCGCCCCGCCCCGCCCCGCCCCGCCCCGCCCCGCCCCGCCCCGCCCCGCCCCGCCCCGCCCCGCCCCGCCCGCCCCGCCCCGCCCCGCCCCGCCCCGCCCCGCCCCGCCCCGCCCCGCCCCGCCCCGCCCCGCCCCGCCCCGCCCCGCCCCGCCCCGCCCCGCCCCGCCCCGCCCCGCCCCGCCCCGCCCCGCCCCGCCCCGCCCCGCCCCGCCCCGCCCCGCCCCGCCCCGCCCCGCCCCGCCCCGCCCCGCCCCGCCCCGCCCCGCCCCGCCCCGCCCCGCCCCGCCCCGCCCCGCCCCGCGCACTCGTCTGAGTAGTCATCACCAGCGATGGGACGTGGGGGGGGCTACGTGTGCCGCATGTATAGGGACAGAGCCGGAACTGGGCCTTGATTGCATGACCTTCAGCAATAGTGGCCCACCGATGGATCACTGCATTCGGATGCACCTGTCATGCATGTCTCGGACGTTCTTGACGACTGTGGACTTCGGTTCAGCGCACTTCGATTCTCACGCGGAGACAGCCCAACTTTTAAATTGTGTGACTGAGGGACTCAGTGAGGTCTAATTATGCTAGGTTGCCTAGACGAAGCCTAGACTTTCCAGCTTATACACCGCAGCTAACCCTAACCGCCCTGCCTCCTAGCCAACACAACTGTTGTGGTACACTTTGATGTCAGCCAACACAACTACCTTAGTGACTGTGGTGACCGTAGTGACCGTAGTGACCGTAGTGACTGCACAACCTAGCAGTAGCACTGTAATCATTCCTACCACAGGGGGAGGTCTTACTTATTAATCTAATGGGAGACCTTGATTGGGGGGGGAACCGCCCTGCTCACGGGATTTCGTCATCCCAGCCTCAACTGCTGCGAGTGACTCGACGTCATCCCGCGTCGTTTGGCACCAGTGCCGGGGCTAGCAGGGGCTACATCAGAAAAGTGTACATC
>JASKMD010000010.1:707782-726301 GCA_030144725.1 Haematococcus lacustris | reverse complement strand
TCATAATGCAAACCGCGCCGATAGCAAAGTCTCGAAGACAGCCGCAATGTCTTTCTGTCAAAGTCTGACAGAAACTTTTTTATCTTACTATCGCCAAACCCCAATTGCACTCCGGGTCGTCAGGGTGTTAGGCTGGACTGGTTAAAGATGGTTAAAGATTTGGTTAAAGCACGTTAAAGGCCCAAAACAGCAGGAAGTTAGTTGCGCTCTAACCCCCGCACGTGGGCGCCGAAGGCAAGATTGCTGAAGATTACATGAATCGAATTAATCGTTGATGGTCGTTAGCCACCAGCTCGCCCCGCAACATTAACCCCACCACCAGCAGCCTGTTCAATGGCGTGCCCCCTCACCAGGGAGGGTGTCCTCGCCGTAATAGAGCATATGTTGCGCCTGCCACGCAACGATGTATTGCCGTTTGCGCGGCGCTTAAGCCCTTCCCAGTTCGCCCAGGTCTGGTCAGCCCTCACAGCCACGTTAAACGGCGCTATGGTCACAAACATTATGGCCGCTCACAAACATTATGCAATATGAAGCAAGCTAGAATAACATTTGTCAAGTACCGCAGGGACAACTCATTCACCTTCAAGAGCACACGCCACCGCATTTTCAGCCTGCCGAATGCTCCCTCCATGGGCCAACACCTAGCGGCTGTGATCTTTGCATTGTAAACAGCCATGGCTGGGTTCCTAACAGCAGTAGTGTGCTTGATGGCAGGCATCACGAAGGCTTGGCAGCGGTATGCAGAGTCAGCCACAATGGATAAAGGCATCCACACCCCCCCAACATCCTTGCCACCTTCCCACAGAAGCTGCCCCAAATCACCATGCATGATATGCCACCACAAGTCGCTCTCCTCGAAAGCTCGGCTGTCATGCATGCTGCCAGGGTTCCCAACTTGCACGTCCATGAAAAGTCCATCTGCATCCACTACACCTTGCACATTCATAGAACAAAACCCCTTGCGGTTGTAGAGTTGGCGCAAACCCCGATTGCGGCAAGCAATGTGAGTGCCGTCAACAGCTGCAAAGATTTGGGGGATGCCAGTGGGAGTGCCACCAATGCCCACACCTCGTGCAAAGAATTTGGCTGCATTCTGCTGCATCTGCTCTAAGGTGTCAGGCATTCTGACTTGGTCATGCATGACATGCACAATGGCGAACACAACATCATGAACAGCTCTCCACACTGTTGCGATGCTACAATGCATCACCCCAGCAACAGTTTGCATGGTGGATCCCGACGCCAAGTACCACAAAGCAATGCTGAGGCGCTGTCCAGATGATAAGCCACGCTGGGTATTGTGCAGCCGAATGTGGGGGCGTAGCACACCCTTCAACCACATGAAGGTATCCCTGCAATCAGCATATGCGAAGTATGCAAGTGCATGCAAGTGCGTTCACTGCAGAGGCTAGTGCCAAGCACAAAGCAATGCGCACCTATTCACGCGCAATGCACGTCTGAACTCCTCGTTTCCCCAGAATGGCTTCATCGAAAACTTATAGAAGCAGCCCATACGGGGAAGTCGCCTACACAAAGCACACATTGCGACGTTTACGACAAAGAGAGCAAGCATGTACATGCGAGACAAACTTACTGCGGGGGGGCGAGGTCGGCCACAAAAGGCAAGATGGCTGCCAACAGCAGCGGAAGAATGCCTACGGCAATGACAATCTCAAGGTCATCATCGCTGTCGACGTCGTCCATCCAGCCGTGGCCAGCATCCCACATGCCCATTGCCATTCCAGAGTATTTGCGATACGGGAAAGGTCAAGCGAAACGCCTCTGCGAATACTGACTAGCACGGCGGCAAAACAAAACGTCATTCCTCTCATTCTAAGGCGAATCTTCAAATTATCTTCAAATACCTCGCGTTCAGAAAAAGGTCCTCTGTCCATTGGAAACGCGTTTGAATTCATGCACATGGGCGATCTCTTTTCTCTTTTCTCCGTCCATTGGACACGCGCCCATAGTAGATAGTGGAATCGCCGGTAGTTTCAGGTGCCCTAAAAACGCGAGGCCGAGGCGCTGGTGCTTCAAAGCTCGAGACCGAAGCCAGCAGCCGCGCAGCGTAGCGACTATTATAACGCATGAAAACGGAACTACCGTCATTTTTTGTCGCGTATACTGAGCTCCAAGAGGTCAAACCGCGACGCCCCGCTACAGCGTGGAGCTCCGCAGCTTGGCCTGCGAGGGACGGGCTAAAGTCATCATTGCGCGGTTGACGGCGCGAGTGACGGCTTCTAACAGAGAATTATTCAGGTGGTTTGGGCGGACGGTTGGGCGCACATGAGTACATAGGTTTGGGTGCAGGGCAGCCAAACCTATTTTCGCGAACGTTAAAGCGACAGCAAAGCCCCAGTTCTCGCGCGCTTGTTGTTGCTTGGGCTGTACTGTAGATGTACAGTTGACTGCCGCACAGTTGGATGCCAACGAGGCCTGCCGAGGCTGGAGATGACAGCCTGGCTGATGGCGTGCGCCGCGATGTCATCGCCGCATCCGGCGGTCAACTCTCAGCGTCCACACTCACTCCTACAAATTAATCCCTGCGTCCGTCCCTGCGTGTTACCAACCTTGTCCGATCGGGCTCAAATTTTGATAGATGGTAGTTTGCAAAAAATAAAACATATTTTGCAAGAAAAACATTTTGAAAAAATCAGCAGCTGTTGCGCTGTGGCCCGCAATCTATCCCTGCACTCATCCCTGCACTCTAGCCACAGGGCCACAGCGCAGCCTCCTTTGATTTTTTAAAAGTATTTTTTCTGAAAAATATGTTTTATATTCTACAAACTACCATCTATCAAAATTTCAGCCCGATCGGACAAGGTCGGTCAAAACGCAGGGACTGACGCAGGGATTAATTTGTAGGAGTGCTGGCGTGCTACGCCACCCAATACAAGAAGATTAGGGCCCTGTGCGCCAAGTACCCGGAGGGTATGTGGGACCTGGAGAACCTCGACGCACTTGCTGCTACAGGCATTCTAAATCAAATGCGGAAGGACTACGAATCATCGCCCGCTGACGGAATGGTAAGCTCCCAACCCATTCTGCAGCTGCTCATGCACTGCAGCACACCTGCAGCCTGCCGCTCCTCATGCACTGTACCACACCTACAGCCTGCTGCTGCTCATGCACTGCACTACACCTGCAGCCTGCTGCTGCTCATGCACTGTACCACACCTACAGCCTGCTGTTGTTGCTCCTGCAATCTGCAGTCCTACTCAACATTGAGGCAGGTGCACGCCGTGCTGGCAATCAACTACAAGAAGCGCATATTGCGTCGCCCCCACGTTGGCCACCCATCAAACCTGATCGATGACGCCCTCTACAAACACTCGCAGAAAAGTTCATGAGAAAAGTTGAAAATTTTGACAAAGTGGCTTGATGGAATGTATTTTTTAGCGGTTCTAAGAATGGGGGTGTAAACCTAAAATCGAGGAAAAATCGGGCTGAGGAGATACGAGAAAACCAGTACTGGTCCACCCCCAACCAGTACTGGCCGCCCCCCCACCAATACTGGTCCACCTCCAACCAGTACTGGTTTACCCAAAACCAGTACTGGTTCACACCAAACCAGTACTGGTTCACACCAAAACCAGTACTAATTCACACCAAACCAGTACTGGTTCACACCTAACCAGTACTGGTTCACACCAAACCAGTACTGGCTGGCCCCCAACCAGTACTGGCTGGCCCCCAACCAGTACTGGCTGGCCCCCAACCAGTACTGGCTGGCCCCCAACCAGTACTGGCTGGCCCCCAACCAGTACTGGCTGGCCCCCAACCAGTACTGGCTGGCCCCCAACCAGTACTGGCTGGCCCCCAACCAGTACTGGCTGGCCCCCAACCAGTACTGGCTGGCCCCCAACCAGTACTGGCTGGCCGCCAACCAGTACTGGCTGGCCACCAACCAGTACTGGCTGGCCCCCAACCAGTACTGGCTGGCCGCAGGAGCTTGGGGCAGGGGGCCAGCAGCAGCAGCAGCAGGGGGGCAGGGGGGCAGGGGGGCAGCAGCAGTAGCAGCAGCAGGGGGCAGGGGGGCAGCAGCGGCACCAGCAGTAGGGGGCAGGGGGGCAGCAGCAGCAGCAGCAGGGGGGGTGAAGGGGGGCAGCAGCAGCAGCAGCAGGGGGGCAGGGGGCCAGCAGCAGCAGCAGCAGCAGGGGGGCAGGGGGGCAGCAGCGGCAGAAGCAGCAGTGGGGCAGGGGGGCAGCAACAGCACCAGCAGCAGGGGGCAAGGGGGGTAGCAGCAGCAGCAGCAGGGGGGCAGGGGGGCAGGGGGGGCAGCAGCAGCAGCAGCAGGGGGGCAGGGGGGCAGCAGCAGCAGCAGCAGGGGGGCAGAGGGGCAGCAGCAGCAGCAGCAGGGGGGCAGGGGGGCAGCAGCAGCAGCAGCAGGGGGGCAGGGGGGCAGCAGCAGCAGCAGGGGGGCAGGGGGGCAGCAGCAACGAGAGGGATGGGGTGGCTGTGTGACCCCCTCAAGTGCTGAAGGGCTGGGTAAAGGGTTGAAGGGAGGGGCTTGCTCGGAAACGGTTAACAAGTTGGATATTAATACACGTTAGCCTAGAGCCGTTGGATGTACTTACACGTGATACTGAGCTACAAATGTTGCAAGGTATACAGAGTACCATGAGGACAACATGCTATAACCACATGCATACGCTATACACTCCTTGTTATCACAAAGTTACATAGCACACAGCGCCATACAACCATCAAGCTATGTAGCGCCGACTAATACCCTCCACAATCTCATGTGCTGCTTGTCCTAAGTCAATGCCCTCTTATAAATACACTCGCAGAAAAGATCGCATTATAAGTGCCACCTAAGGGTACTTTTTTTTCTGATGGAAGTCTTCAGTTTCTCATTGGCAAGCCAACGCACTTGAAAAAAAAAATCAACTCCAAGTGGCTGGTGAGATTCGAGCGTTGGCCTGTCGTGCTGTTCTGTGAGGCAACCAGTACTGGTTGAGGTCCAGTACTGGTTGCTAACCAGTACGGGACCTCAACCAGTACTGGTTGTCATTCAGTACTGGTTGCCATCCAGTACTGGTTGTCAGCTTTGGTAGGGTTAGGGCATGGAGATATCAAAGTTTCCTCGTATCACATTCAAGCCTTCCCAATAGCAATACTTGCATCGCTGGTCTTAGCGTTTTGCTGTAAGCTCCCCAACGGTTGTCTACGTCGATGTGCGATGTCCAGTCGATGTGCGCTACAATGTGCGCTTGTGATGGGTTAACACCTCTCCATACTGCCAAGTCTTTCTGACGTGCGATGTCCAGTCGATGTGCGCTATCATGTGCGCTTGTAATGGGTTAACATCTCTCCATAATGTCAAGTCCTATGGATGAAGCGAGTATGCTTACACACAATTGGATGATAGCTGAAGGGTTTGGGCTGAGGACTGAGGTCAGGGCTGGGAGCCTTGGTTAGGTACTGAATAGGCACCGACTACAACAAGAGGACAACACGCTATAACACATTGCATGTGCTATCACTCACTGAGCAATGTCATTGAGATTACTATGTACGTGTGTTTGTTATCACTATCACTAACATTACATAGTACACTGCTTCGCATGCTATGTAGCATCAACCAAGACACTCCATCCGTCCTCTATCTCATTCCCTTTTAATGCAAGGCGACCTCAATGTGATGAAGGTAGTCGTCCAAGCTCCAGCCCCTGCAAAGTGACACAGAGTCTGGCTGGCTGGCTGTGACCAGTACTGGCTGGCTGTGACCAGTACTGGCTGGCTGACCAGTACTGGCTGGCTGGCTGTGACCAGTACTGGCTGGCTGACCAGTACTGGCTGGCTGGCTGTGACCAGTACTGGCTGGCTGGCTGTGACCAGTACTGGCTGGCTGACCAGTACTGGTTGGCTGGCTGAGACCAGTACTGGCTGGCTGACCAGTACTGGTTGGCTGGCTGAGACCAGTACTGGCTGGCTGACCAGTACTGGCTGGCTGGCTGTGACCAGTACTGGCTGGCTGGCTGTGACCAGTACTGGCTGGCTGACCAGTACTAGTTGGCTGGCTGAGACCAGTACTGGTTGGCTGGCTGAGACCAGTACTGGCTGGCTGACCAGTACTGGTTGGCTGGCTGTGACCAGTACTGGCTGGCTGACCAGTACTAGTTGGCTGGCTGAGACCAGTCTTGGTTGGCTGGCTGACCAGTACTGGCTGGCTGACCAGTACTGGTTGGCTGGCTGTGACCAGTACTGGCTGGCTGACCAGTACTGGTTGGCTGGCTGTGACCAGTACTGGCTGGCTGACCAGTACTGGTTGGCTGGCTGAGACTAGTACTGGTTGGCTGGCTGAGACCAGTACTGGCTGGCTGACCAGTACTGGTTGGCTGGCTGTGACCAGTCTTGGTTGGCTGGCTGACCAGTACTGGTTGGCTGGCTGTGACCAGTACTGGTTGGCTGGCTGTGACCAGTACTGGTTGGCTGGCTGACCAGTACTGGTTGGCTGGCTGACCAGTACTGGTTGGCTGGCTGTGACCAGTACTGGTTGGCTGGCTGTGACCAGTACTGGTTGGCTGGCTGACCAGTACTGGTTGGCTGGCTGTGACCAGTACTGGTTGGCTGACCAGTACTGGTTGGCTGGCTGTGACCAGTACTGGTTGGCTGGCTGAGACCAGTACTGGCTGGCTGACCAGTACTGGATGGCTGGCTGTGACCAGTACTGGCTGGCTGACCAGTACTGGTTGGCTGGCTGTGACCAGTACTGGCTGGCTGACCAGTACTGGTTGGCTGGCTGAGACCAGTACTGGCTGGCTGACCAGTACTGGATGGCTGGCTGTGACCAGTACTGGCTGGCTGACCAGTACTGGTTGGCTGGCTGTGACCAGTACTGGCTGGCTGACCAGTACTGGTTGGCTGGTTGTGACCAGTACTGGTTGGCTGGCTGAGACCAGTACTGGCTGGCTGAGACCAGTACTGGTTGGCTGGCTGAGACCAGTACTGGCTGGCTGACCAGTACTGGTTGGCTGGCTGTGACCAGTACTGGCTGGCTGACCAGTACTAGTTGGCTGGCTGAGACCAGTCTTGGTTGGCTGGCTGACCAGTACTGGCTGGCTGACCAGTACTGGTTGGCTGGCTGTGACCAGTACTGGCTGGCTGACCAGTACTGGTTGGCTGGCTGTGACCAGTACTGGCTGGCTGACCAGTACTGGTTGGCTGGCTGAGACTAGTACTGGTTGGCTGGCTGAGACCAGTACTGGCTGGCTGACCAGTACTGGTTGGCTGGCTGTGACCAGTCTTGGTTGGCTGGCTGACCAGTACTGGTTGGCTGGCTGTGACCAGTACTGGTTGGCTGGCTGTGACCAGTACTGGTTGGCTGGCTGACCAGTACTGGTTGGCTGGCTGACCAGTACTGGTTGGCTGGCTGTGACCAGTACTGGTTGGCTGGCTGTGACCAGTACTGGTTGGCTGGCTGACCAGTACTGGTTGGCTGGCTGTGACCAGTACTGGTTGGCTGACCAGTACTGGTTGGCTGGCTGTGACCAGTACTGGTTGGCTGGCTGAGACCAGTACTGGCTGGCTGACCAGTACTGGATGGCTGGCTGTGACCAGTACTGGCTGGCTGACCAGTACTGGTTGGCTGGCTGTGACCAGTACTGGCTGGCTGACCAGTACTGGTTGGCTGGCTGAGACCAGTACTGGCTGGCTGACCAGTACTGGATGGCTGGCTGTGACCAGTACTGGCTGGCTGACCAGTACTGGTTGGCTGGCTGTGACCAGTACTGGCTGGCTGACCAGTACTGGTTGGCTGGTTGTGACCAGTACTGGTTGGCTGGCTGAGACCAGTACTGGCTGGCTGACCAGTACTGGATGGCTGGCTGTGACCAGTACTGGCTGGCTGACCAGTACTGGTTGGCTGGTTGTGACCAGTACTGGTTGGCTGGCTGAGACCAGTACTGGCTAGCTGACCAGTACTGGATGGCTGGCTGTGACCAGTACTGGCTGGCTGACCAGTACTGGTTGGCTGGCTGAGACCAGTACTGGCTGGCTGACCAGCACTGGCTGGCTGGCTGTGACCAGTACTGGCTGGCTGACCAGTATCGGCTGCTGGCTGTGACCAGTACTGGCTGCTGGCTGTGACCAGTACTGGCTGGCTGACCAGTACTGGCTGGCTGGCTGTGACCAGTACTGGCTGCTATGACCAGCGCTGGTTCACCGACCAGCGCTGGTTCACCGACCAGCGCTGGTTCGACAGCGGCAGCAGCAGCAGGGGGCAGGGGGGCAGCAGCAGCAGCAGCAGCAGCAGCAGCAGCAGCAGCATGGGGGCAGCAACAGCAGCAGGGGGGCAGGGGGGCAGCAGCAGCAGTAGGGGGGCAGAAGCAGCAAGGGGGCAGCAGCAGCAGCAGCAGCAGTAGGGGGGCAGCAGCAGCAGCAGCAGGGGCTGGGGGGCAGCAGCAGCAGCTGCAGCAGCCGCAGGGGGGCAGCAGCAGCAACAGGGGGCAGGGGGGCAGCAGCAGCAGCTGGGGGGCAGGGGGGCAGCAGCAGCAGCAGCAGCAGCAGTAGGGGCGGGTTGGTGTGGGCAGGGTTGGTTGGGGTGGAGTGGCACTCACCTAGCAATGCGGGCAGAGGGGACATGCCATGGTACACGTTTCATGCTCTCACTGAAAGCAGGCAAGAGCTAGGTTTGGATCAGCAAGCACATTAGCAGCAGCACTAGCAAGCAGCAAGAGCACGCTATTGAGTGGCGCCGGCAGCAGAGTGGAGAGACCTTCTGCCTGCATGCTGCTCATTACTTGCCTTTCGCCTTTCGCACTTGCTGCCTGGTTGGGGAGGGTTGCTGCTCCTTGCCACTCACGTGAGAGGGGGCAGTGCAGCGTGGGAGGGTTGCTGCTCCTTGCCACCCATGTGAGAGGGGGCAGTGCAGCGTGGGAGGAGGGTGGGAGGGAGCGAGGGTTGCAATGGGGAGGGTAGGGAATGGGGAGGGGAGCAGTGGTGGGGTACACAGCTGTATCTCCAGGTGAGTGTGATGGTGTAGTTGGAGGTGGTGGTCGGGGGGCTGGGCTAATCTGGGACGGGGGTAGGGACAAGGGAGGGCAATAGTGTTGATGATCTGTATACATGGGATAGAGAAGGGGAGGGGCAGGGAGCAGGGAGCGAAAGGGGGAGCTTGTGTGTGGGCGGGGGGAGGAGCGGGAGCGGGGGCGGGGGCGGGGATGGGGGAAGCGTGTCGATGAACTGGGAGGGGGTGATTGTGTAAGGGAAAGGAAGGCTGGGCGGGGGTAGGGGCAGGGGAGCGAGCGGGGGCGGGGGTAGGGGGGGGACGGGGTCGGGGGCAGGGGCGGGGGAGGGGGGAATGTGTTGATGGATTGTGTATCGGGGAAAGGGAAGGGGAAGGGAGTTGCCCATCAGACCTGCAGCCAAGGGGCGTGCACGTCAGGTAGGGAGATCAGGCTAGGCACTGAGTGTTAGCCACTTACCGGTAGCCACCAGCCACCACTCAATGGCAGGGAGCAGGGAGCGAAAGGGTCAGGAAGAAGAGGGGGAAGGGGGAGCTTGTGTGTGGAGGGGGGTGGGAAGGGGGTGGTAGTGACGCCAAGGTGCCAAGGTAGGTTGGTGAAGGTTTGCTCTTGGCTGCTGGGAAGGGTAGGTGGCTGCGATGCCAGGGGGATAGAAGGCGAGGGGGAAGAGAAAGGAGAGGGGGGAAGGGAGGGAGGGAGGGAGGGAGGGAGGGAGGGAGGGAGGGAGGGAGGGGGTGGGATGTTGGGGTAAGGACGGGGTAAGGGATGTTGGGGTAAGGGGGAAGGTGACTTGGTGTAACTGTCAAACCTGCAGCAAACACGGGGCGTGCTAGCAGTTAGGATGGATTAGTTAGGACACTGAAAGGCAACGGCGACCTACTCACCGCTAATGCCGTGCTGCTCCATGCTGACCATGTTGGTTCCCTGTTGGCTCTTACCTTGGAGTGGAGTTGGCTCTTACCTTGGAGTGGTCTTACCTTGGAGTGGTGTTGTTAGTGGTGGGGGTGGAAGAGCCAGGGTAGGGTTGAGCGTCAAGGGTGGGGTGGGCTCACTTCTGTCTGCTGGGGTAAGGGAGGGGGCTGGGATGTCAGGGGGGAGGTGACGGGGAGGGGGGAAGCAGGGGTTGGGAAGAGGTGAAAGTGGAATTGGTGGGACAGGGTAGGGAAGGGGAAGGGAGGCTAGTGGCATGACTGAAGGCGTCGGACCTGCAGCAAGCAAGAAGCGTGTTTATGGTGAGGCTGGCATGACATCCTGGGAAGCCGTGCGTATTGCATGACGGAGGCACTCACCTGGCATAGAGCAAATATGATGGGATGTTGTGAAGAGGGGTACAAGCCTTGTCGTGTCCTTGCTGTTTGCAATCATGCTTAGGCTTCCAAAGGCAAGGCAATACATCCCACAACATGCATGCTCACGCACCTGCCAGGGTGAGGGTGAGGGTGGGGGTGGGAGAGTGGGAAATGTATTGTCAAACTGGGAGGGGGTGGTTGTATAGGGCAGAGGGAAGGGGAGGTGCCCATTACACCTGCAGTCAGCCAAGGGGAAGGGAAAGGAGAGGGAGGGAGGGAGGGAGGGAGGGAGGGAGGGAGGGAGGGAGGGAGGGAGGGAGGGAGGGAGGGAGGGAGGGAGGGGACCATTAATCCTGCAGCAGCACAAAAGGCACGCTAGTGGTTAAGCTAGGTAGAGGGAGCCACATACCTGCACAGGGATAGCCACTCACCTTGACAACTTCGCATGGTTTGCATGGGTGACGGCGCGGCTTGCTCGTACTGTGTCGCTGCGTTGCTAGGCTGGCTACGTTGGCTTCTCGCGTGGCTGCGTGGCTGCGACTTTGCGAGGTTGTGTAGCTGTGTCGCGATGCTGGTGAAGTGGCTGGACTGCGGGGCTGAGCTAGCTACGTAAATGGCTGTACGCCTAGCTTCGAGGTTGGCTGCGTTATGGAAATGGAAATGGAAATGGCTGCAACGCTAGTTGAAACAACCTTGTGTGTCTGAGCTAGCTAGCTAGCTGCGATGTGGTTGGGAGCGAGCTGAGCTTGACCTGAGCTGGGCCTGACTGCGAGGCTGGTTGCAAGGCTGCGAGGCTGCGAGGCTGGTTGCAAGGCGCCTGGCTACCTAGATGCGGGTCGCGGGGCAGTGTGGCTGCAAGGCTGCGAGGCTGAGTTTCTAGGTTGCTTATCCTCAAGGCTGACCTTCTAGCTGGCACTAACTGCGGCTACGTTCCTAGCATGACTAGGATCGACGCTAGTTGACTACGCCGCGTACTGGGCGCATGTTAGTTTTTCATATTTCATGTCTAACTTGCAACTAGCCGATCTGCCGTTCGTGCCGTTCGTGCCGCCCTTCACGCCCTCAATTCGGTAGCCCCTGCCCTCAATTCGGTAGCCAGGCTAGGTAGCCAGGCGGCCACTGAGCCAGCAGACCACGCAACATCGCCACATCGCAGCCAGGCAGCCACAGTCGGCCAGGCAGCCACATCTCACGTAGCGGCCAGCCTCCTAGCCAATCTCGCAACCTGGAGATCTCAGCCAACTCCGTAGCCACGCGTTGCGCGATAACACACGGGCATTACCTCGCCAAGCTTTGCGCGTAGCCAGTGCGTTGCGAGGTAATGCACCGTTTCACATGCAGCGACCCATCTTTTTGCCTTTGACATGTACCCACCATCTCCGAGCCCATCTTCCCTGCCCCTTGTGCATCAAATTCGGTGAGTGCATCTTGTACCCACCATACATTGCTCCTCCTTTGACAACCTGTCACCTCCTTGCCGCAGGTCCACAACCCTTTACCCTCCTTCCCCTTTCACTCCCCTTCCTCCCTCCCCTTCCTACCCTTCCTCCCCCCCTACCCCCCTCTCCAGCACCTCCCTCCCTTACACTCTCTCCCTCCCCTCCTGGCAACCATGACATCCTAGCAGCCAAGAGAAAGCCCACCCCATCCACCCTCTTGCCACTACCACCACCACCACCACCACCCCCTCCCTTCCCCCTCTCCCTCTCTCCCATGCTTGTCAAGCCTACCCTTCCCCTATCCCACCCTTCGATTGACGTGGGATCGCAGCCCCCACCTCATCCCACCTTCCCTTCCCTTCACCCTACTACACACCCCACCGCAGCCCCACCCCACTGGCGCATGGGATATGTTGCCTGGTGTGAGCAGGTAGGAGGCCAGGAGAACCCCAAAGGTGAGGCCACGGTGATAGCTAACAGAGTGCCCAACCTGGTCACCCTACCTCACGTGCACGCCCCTTTGTTGCAGGTCTGATGGGTCACCTCCCCTCCACTTTCCTTATACAACCACCCCCTCCCAATTTATCCTCCCCGGCCCCCGCTCCCTCTCACGCCCCGACCCCCGCCCATGCCCCCAACCCATGCCCCTATACAACCCAACCCAGGCCCCTACCCAACCCAACCCATGCCCCTAACCCAACCCACCCCGCCTTCAAGCCACCCCGCCCATTTAAACCCAACTGAGCCTCCCGCCTCCCCGCCTCCCGCCTCCCTGCCTCCCGCCTCCCCGCCTCCCGCCTCCCTGCCTCCCGCCTTCCACAACTACCCTCCCTCCCCACCTTCAATCCTCCACTCCCACCCCCTTCCCAGCAGCAGTCATAGCAAGCAGCCAAAAGGTAGGTAGGTGCTATAGTGCCCCTACTATCTGCTGCTGCTGCCCCCATGCTGCTGCTGCTGCCCCCATGTTGCTGCTGCTGCTGCCCCCCTACTGCTGCTGCTGCCCCCATGCCCCCTACTGCTGCTGCTGCTACTGTTGCAGCCCCCCTGCAGCTGCTGCTGCTGCTGCTGCCCCCCTACCTTGATTGCAAGTCTGATGATTGTAGGTCTGATGAACACCTCTCCTCCACTTTTCCTACACAGCCACCCCCTTTCCAGCAGCAGTCATCAAGCAGCCAAAAGGTAGGTAGGTGCCATAGTGCCTCTACTATCTGCTGCTGCAGCCCCCCTGCCCCCCTGCTGCTGCTGCTGCGCCCCCCTGCCCCCCTGCTGCTGCTGCTGCTGCTGCCCCCCTGCCCCCCTGCTGCTGCTGCTGCTGCTGTAACCCTGCTGCTGATTGGGGGGGCACCAGCGCTGGTTGCGCCTACTATCTGCTGCCTACTGTCTGATGCTGCAGCCCCCCTGCCCCCCTGCTGTTACTGCCCCCCTGTTGCTGCCGCTGCTGCCCCCCTGCTCCTGCTGCTGCTGCTGCCACCCTACTGCTGCTGCTGCCCCCCTACTCCCGTTGCGGCTGCTGCTGCCCCCCTGCCCCCCTGCTGCTGCTGCTGCTGGCCCCCAGCCAGCCAGCCAGTACTGGTCACAGCCAGCCAGCCAGTACTGGTCAGCCAGCCAGTACTGGTCACAGCCAGCCAGTACTGGTCAGCCAGCCAGCCAGCCAGTACTGGTCAGCCAGCCAGTACTGGTCACAGCCAGCAGCCAGTACTGGTCACAGCCAGCCAACCAGTACTGGTCAGCCAGCCAGTACTGGTCACAGCCAGCCATCCAGTACTGGTCAGCCAGCCAGTACTGGTCTCAGCCAGCCAACCAGTACTGGTCAGCCAGCCAGTACTGGTCACAGCCAGCCAACCAGTACTGGTCAGCCAGCCAGTACTGGTCACAGCCAGCCATCCAGTACTGGTCAGCCAGCCAGTACTGGTCTCAGCCAGCCAACCAGTACTGGTCACAGCCAGCCAACCAGTACTGGTCAGCCAACCAGTACTGGTCAGCCAACCAGTACTGGTCACAGCCAGCCAACCAGTACTGGTCAGCCAGCCAACCAGTACTGGTCACAGCCAGCCAACCAGTACTGGTCACAGCCAGCCAACCAGTACTGGTCAGCCAGCCAACCAGTACAGGTCAGCCAGCCAGTACTGGTCTCAGCCAGCAGCCAGTACTGGTCAGCCAGCCAGTACTGGTCACAGCCAGCAGCCAGTACTGGTCACAGCCAGCCAGCCAGTACTGGTCAGCCAGCCAGTACTGGTCTCAGCCAGCCAGTACTGGTCAGCCAGCCAGTACTGGTCACAGCCAGCCAGCCAGTACTGGTCAGCCAACCAGTACTGGTCACAGCCAGCCAACCAGTACTGGTCAGCCAGCCAGTACTGGTCTCAGCCAGCAGCCAGTACTGGTCAGCCAGCCAGTACTGGTCACAGCCAGCAGCCAGTACTGGTCACAGCCAGCCAGCCAGTACTGGTGAGCCAGCCAGTACTGGTCTCAGCCAGCCAGTACTGGTCAGCCAGCCAGTACTGGTCACAGCCAGCCAGCCAGTACTGGTCAGCCAGCCAGTACTGGTCAGCCAGCCAGTACTGGTCACAGCCAGCCAGCCAGTACTGGTCAGCCAGCCAGTACTGGTCAGCCAGCCAGTACTGGTCAGCCAGCCAGTACTGGTCACAGCCAGCCAGTACTGGTCACAGCCAGCCAGCCAGACTCTGTGTCACTTTGCAGGGGCTGGAGCATGGACGAGTACCTTCATTACGTCAAGGTCGTTGGACCTTATCTAAAAGAGGGCATTAAATTAGGACAACCAGCACATGAGATTGTGGAGGGTGTTAGTTGACGCTACATAGCTTGATGGTTGCGTGGCGCTGTGTGCTATGTAACATTGTGATAACCAGGAGTGGGTCATAGCATGTGCATGTGGTTATAGAATGTTGTCCTCATGGTGATATGTACTCAGTATACCTTGCAACATCTGCAGCTCAGTATCACGTGTAAGTACATCCAACGGCTCTAGCCCAACGTGTAATAATCTCCAGCTTGGTAACCGTTTCCGAGCAAGCCCCTTCCTTCAGCCCTTTACCCAGCCCTTCAGCACTTAAGGGGGTCACACAGCTACCCCATCCCTCTCGTTGGGGCTGCCGCTGCTTGGGGGCCAGCCGCCTGCTGGTGGCTGCCGCTGCTTGGCCCCCAGCCCCCGCTGCTGCTGCTGCTGCTGGCCAGCCCGTCCCTGCGCTCTGCGTGCTGCCGTACTGGCTGGCTGGCCCCCCAGCTCCCTGGCTCTGGGCTGCTGAACCAGTGCTGGTCTGGCCCCCTGCCCCAAGCTCCTGCGGTCAGCCAGTACTGGTTGGGGGCCAGCCAGTACTGGTTGGGGGCCAGCCAGTACTGGTTGGGGGTGGACCAGTACTGGTTGGGGGTGGACCAGTACTGGTTGGGGGTGAGACCAGTACTGGTTGGGGGTGAGACCAGTACTGGTTGGGGGTGGACCAGTACTGGTTGGGGGTGGACCAGTACTGGTTAGGGGTGGACCAGTACTGGTTGGGGGGTGGACCAGTACTGGTTGGGGGTGGACCAGTACTGGTTGGGGGTGGACCAGTACTGGTTGGGGGTGGACCAGTACTGGTTGGGGGTGGACCAGTACTGGTTGGGGGTGGACCAGTACTGGTTGGGGGTGGACCAGTACTGGTTGGGGGTGGACCAGTACTGGTTGGGGGTGGACCAGTACTGGTTGGGGGTGGACCAGTACTGGTTGGGGGTGGACCAGTACTGGTTGGGGGTGGACCAGTACTGGTTGGGGGTGGACCAGTACTGGTTGGGGGTGGACCAGTACTGGTTGGGGGTGGACCAGTACTGGTTGGGGGGTGGACCAGTACTGGTTGGGGGTGGACCAGTACTGGTTGGGGGTGGACCAGTACTGGTTGGGGGTGGACCAGTACTGGTTGGGGGTGGACCAGTACTGGTTGGGGGTGAACCAGTACTGGTTGGGGGGACCAGTACTGGTTGGGGGTGAACCAGTACTGGTTGGGGGTGGACCAGTACTGGTTGGGGGTGAACCAGTACTGGTTGGGGGTGAACCAGTACTGGGGGGGGGGGTGAACCAGTACTGGTTGGGGGTGAACCAGTACTGGTTGGGGGTGAACCAGTACTGGGGGGGGGTGAACCAGTACTGGTTTTCTCGTATCTCCTCAGCCCGATTTTTCCTCGATTTTAGGTTTACACCCCCATTCTTAGAACCGCTAAAAAATACATTCTATCAAGCCACTTTGTCAAAACTTTCAACTTTTCTCATGAACTTTTCTGCGAGTGTAGGGTCCAACGACCTTGATGTAATGAAGGTACTCGTCCATGCTCCAGCCCCTGCAAAGTGACACAGAGTCGTCTTACATATAGTGTTGTACTGTACCCAATGACTGCAATGCATGACACACAATAATGTAGGAGCACACCTGTACAATACTGTGAGACCCCCCTTACAGTACAGTATGAAGGTGTCAGCAGCAGCAGAGGCAGCAGCTGGGGGGCAGCAGCGGCAGCAGCAGGGGCAGCAGCAGCAACTACAGGAGCAGGAGGGCAGGGGGGCAGGGCCAGCAATAGCAAGGGGGCAGCAGCAGGGGCAGCAGCAGCAGCAGCGGGGGGGCAGCAGCAGCAGCAACAACAGCCGCAGCAGCAGGGGGGCAGCAGCATCAGCAACAACAACAGCCGCAGTAGCAGCAGGAAGGGAAGCAGCAACAGCAGCATCGAGAGCAAGAGCAGCAACGGCAGCAGGTAGGGTGAGGTCGTGAGTGAGGGTGTGAAGGCGTTGAGGTTTGCAACCAGCACTGTCTGGCAACCAGCACTCAAATTTTGATAGATGGTAGTTTGCAAAAAATAAAACATATTTTGCAAGAAAAACATTTTGAAAAAATCAGCAGCTGTTGCGCTGTGGCCCGCAATCTATCCCTGCACTCATCCCTGCACTCTAGCCACAGGGCCACAGCGCAGCCTCCTTTGATTTTTTAAAAGTATTTTTTTTTGAAAAATATGTTTTATATTCTGCAAACTACCATCTATCAAAATTTCAGCCCGATCGGACAAGGTCGGTCAAAACGCAGGGACTGACGCAGGGATTAATTTGTAGGAGTGCTGGCGTGCTACGCCACCCAATACAAGAAGATTAGGGCCCTGTGCGCCAAGTACCCGGAGGGTATGTGGGACCTGGAGAACCTCGACGCACTTGCTGCTACAGGCATTCTAAATCAAATGCGGAAGGACTACGAATCATCGCCCGCTGACGGAATGGTAAGCTCCCAACCCATTCTGCAGCTGCTCATGCACTGCAGCACACCTGCAGCCTGCCGCTCCTCATGCACTGTACCACACCTACAGCCTGCTGCTGCTCATGCACTGCACTACACCTGCAGCCTGCTGCTGCTCATGCACTGTACCACACCTACAGCCTGCTGTTGTTGCTCCTGCAATCTGCAGTCCTACTCAACATTGAGGCAGGTGCACGCCGTGCTGGCAATCAACTACAAGAAGCGCATATTGCGTCGCCCCCTCGTTGGCCACCCATCAAACCTGATCGATGACGCCCTCTACAAACACTCGCAGAAAAGTTCATGAGAAAAGTCGAATTTTTTGACAAAGTGCTTTGATAGAATGTATTTTTTAGCGGTTCTAAGAATGGGGGTGTAAACCTAAAATCGAGAATAAATCGGGCTGAGGAGATACGAGAAAACCAGTACTGGTCCACCCCCAACCAGTACTGGCCGCCCCCCCACCAATACTGGTCCACCTCCAACCAGTACTGGTTTACCCAAAACCAGTACTGGTTCACCCAAAACCAGTACTAGTTCACACCAAACCAGTATTGGTTCACACGTAACCAGTACTGGTTCACACCTAACCAGTACTGGCTGGCCCCCAACCAGTACTGGCTGGCCCCCAACCAGTACTGGCTGGCCCCCAACCAGTACTGGCTGGCCCCCAACCAGTACTGGCTGGCCCCCAACCAGTACTGGCTGGCCCCCAACCAGTACTGGCTGGCCCCCAACCAGTACTGGCTGGCCCCCAACCAGTACTGGCTGGCCCCCTACCAGTACTGGCTGGACCCCAACCAGTACTGGCTGGACACCAACCAGTACTGACTGGCATCCAACCAGTACTGGCTGGCCCCCAACCAGTACTGGCTGGCCCCCAACCAGTACTGGCTGGCCCCCAACCAGTACTGGCTGGCCCCCAACCAGTACTGGCTGGCCCCCAACCAGTACTGGCTGGCCCCCAACCAGTAGCTGGCTGGCCGCAGGAGCTTGGGGCAGGGGGGCCAGCAGCAGCAGCAGCAGCAGGGGGGCAGGGGGGGCAGGGGGGGGGGCAGCAGCAGTAGCAGCAGCAGGGGGCAGGGGGGGCAGCAGCGGCACCAGCAGTAGGGGGCAGGGGGGCAGCAGCAGCAGCAGCAAGGGGGGGTGAAGGGGGGCAGCAGCAGCAGCAGCAGGGGGGGGCAGGGGGGCCAGCAGCAGCAGCAGCAGCAGCAGGGGGGCAGGGGGGGCAGCAGCGGCAGAAGCAAGCAGTGGGGCAGGGGGGGCAGCAGCAGCACCAGCAGCAGGGGGCAGGGGTCAGCGGCACAGCAGCAGGGGGCAAGGGGGGCAGCAGCAGCGCACCAGCAGCAGGGGGCAAGGGGGCAGCAGCAGCAGCAGCAGGGGGGCAGGGGGGCAGGGGGGCCGCAGCAGCAGCAGCAGCAGGGGGGCAGGAGGGCAGCAGCAGCAGCAGCAGGGGGCAGAGGGGCAGCAGCAACGAGAGGGATGGGGTGGCTGTGTGACCCCCTCAAGTGCTGAAGGGCTGGGTAAAGGGTTGAAGGGAGGGGCTTGCTCGGAA
>JASKMD010000010.1:670274-707282 GCA_030144725.1 Haematococcus lacustris | reverse complement strand
CCCTCCCTCCCTCCCTCCCTCCTCCCTCCCTCCCTCCCTCCCTCCCTCCCTCCCTCCCTCCCTCCCTCCCTCCCTCCCTCCCTCCCTCCCTCCCTCCCTCCCTCCCTCCCTCCCTCCCTCCCTCCCTCCCTCCCTCCCTCCCTCCCTCCCTCCCTCCTCCCTCCCTCCCTCCCTCCCTCCCTCCCTCCCTCCCTCCCTCCCTCCCTCCCCCTCCCTCCCTCCCTCCCTCCCTCCCTCCCTCCCTCCCTCCCTCCCTCCCTCCCTCCCTCCCTCCCTCCCTCCCTCCCTCCCTCCCTCCCTCCCTCCCTCCCTCCCTCCCTCCCTCCCTCCCTCCCTCCCTCCCTCCCTCCCTCCCTCCCTCCCTCCCTCCCTCCCTCCCTCCCTCCCTCCCTCCCTGCCTCCCCTCCCACCCTCCCACATCCTTCATCCTTCACCCTTCATCCTTCCTGCCAGTGAGTGGCTGATGGTGGCTACAGGTAAGGAGTGAGTGGCTAGCCCCCCTGTCAATGTTTGTGCTAGTACGCCCCGTGTTTGCTACAGGTTTGACGGTGTCACCTAGTACCCTCCCTCCCAGCAGCCAAGAGCAAGCCCCCCACCCTTCACCAACCTACCATGGCGCTACCCACCACCTCTCCCAAACACACCCCCTCGTCCCCCTCATCACCCTCTTCTCTCTGCCCTTTCGCTCCCTTCCTCCTTCCTGCTAGTGATAGGCTACAAGTCGCTACAGGTAAGGAGTGAGTGGTTACCAGTAAGTGGCTAACACCTGTTTCCTAGCCTGATCTACTACGCCACGTGCACGCCCCTTGGCTGCAGGTCTGATGGGCACCGCCGCTCCCCTTCCCTTTCCCCTACACAACCACCCCTCCCCAACTCATCCTCCCCCGCTCCCTCCCCCGCCCCCACCCCTCCCCAACTCATCCTCCCCCGCTCCCTCCCCCGCCCCCACCCCCGCCCATGCCCTCACCCTATACAGATCCCTTCCCCCTCCCTCGAACCTTCCCTCGAGCCTTCCCCATGGACCTCCCCTTCCCTTCCCTCCCCTTCCTCCTCTACCTCCCCTCCCCCGCTACTCCATCATCCCGTCCCCCTCTGGGTCCTATTACCCCCTCCAGCAACAGCAGCAGTCATCTTCCCCCTCCGCCTCCTCACCCTCACCATCTACACGCATATACACCCCATTCCAGCAAAAGGTGAGTGTAGGTATGTGGCACCCTGTACCTACACTAACCGCTAGCATGCCCCTTGTCCCGCTGCAGGGTTGATCGTCACACCCTTCCCCTTTTCCTCCCATTTCCCACGCCCACCACCATCGCCAAGCTGGTCGTCCCTCCACATCCACCTCTCCCCACCCCCACTTTCCCCCTCCCTGTTACCTCTCCCTTGACATCCCAGCAGCCAAGTGATAGCCCACCCCATCCACCCTCTTGCCACTACCACCACCACCCCCTCCCTTCCCCCTCTCCCTCTCTCCCATGCTTGTCAAGCCTACCCTTCCCCTCTCCCACCCTTTGATTGACGTGGATCGCAGCCCCCACCTCACCCCCCCTTCCCTTCCCTACACACAACTACACACCCCATCACAACCCCAACCCACTGGCGCATGGGATATGTTGCCAGGGGTGAGCAGGTAGGAGGCCAGGAGGACCACAAAGGTGAGGCCGCGGTGATAGCTAACACAGTGCCCAGCCTGGACACCCTACATCACGTGCACGCCCCTTGATTGCAGGTCTGATGGGCACCTCCCCTCCACTTTCCTTTCCCCTACACAACCACCCCCTCCCAATTCATCCTCCCCCGCCCCCGCTCCCTCCCCCGCCCCCACCCCCGCCTTCACTCCTCCACTCCCACCCCCTTTCCTCCACCTCCTTTCCCACCTCCTCCACTCCCACCCCCTTTCCAGCAGCAGTCATCAAGCAGCCAAAAGGTAGGTAGGTGCGATAGTGCCCCTACTATCTGCTGCTGCAGCCCCCCTGCCCCCCTGCTGCTGCTGCTGCTGCAGCCCCCCTCCCCCCCTGCTGCTGCTGCTGCTGCCCCCCAACTGCTGCGGCTGCCCCCCTACTGCTGCTGCTGCCCCACTGCCCCCCTACTGCTGCTGCTGCTGCTGCCCCCCTACTGCTGCTGCTGCTGCTGAAACCCTGCTGCTGAACCCTGGTTGCGCCACCTATCTGCTGCCTACTACCTGCTGTTGCAGCCCCCCTGACCCTGCCCCCCTGACCCCCTGCCCCCCTGACCCCCTGCTGCTGCTGCGTGTCACAGCCAGCCAGTACTGGTCACAGCCAGCTAGCCAGTACTGGTCAGCGAGCCAGTACTGGTCAGCCAGCCAGTACTGGTCACAGCCAGCCAGCCAGTACTGGTCAGCCAGCCATTACTGGTCACAGCCAGCCAGCCAGTACTGGTCAGCCAGCCAGTACTGGTCACAGCCAGCCAGCCAGTACTGGTCAGCCAGCCAGTACTGGTCACAGCCAGCCAGCCAGTACTGGTCAGCCAGCCAGTACTGGTCACAGCCAGCCAGCCAGTACTGGTCAGCCAGCCAGTACTGGTCACAGCCAGCCAGCCAGTACTGGTCAGCCAGCCAGTACTGGTCACAGCCAGCCAGCCAGTACTGGTCAGCCAGCCACTACTGGTCACAGCCAGCCAGCCAGTACTGGTCAGCCAGCCAGTACTGGTCACAGCCAGCCAGCCAGTACTGGTCAGCCAGCCAGTACTGGTCACAGCCAGCCAGCCAGTACTGGTCAGCCAGCCAGTACTGGTCACAGCCAGCCAGCCAGTACTGGTCAGCCAGCCAGTACTGGTCACAGCCAGCCAGCCAGTACTGGTCAGCCAGCCAGTACTGGTCACAGCCAGCCAGCCAGTACTGGTCAGCCAGCCAGTACTGGTCACAGCCAGCCAGCCAGTACTGGTCAGCCAGCCACTACTGGTCACAGCCAGCCAGCCAGTACTAGTCAGCCAGCCAGTACTGGTCACAGCCAGCCAGCCAGTACTAGTCAGCCAGCCAGTACTGGTCACAGCCAGCCAGCCAGTACTGGTCACAGCCAGCCAGTACTGGTCACAGCCAGCCAGCCAGACTCTGTGTCACTTTGCAGGGGCTGGAGCTTGGACGACTGCCTTCATTACAATGAGGTCGCCTTGCATTACCAGGGAATGAGATAGAGGACGGATGGAGTGTCTTGGTTGATGCTACATAGCATGCGAAGCAGTGTACTATGTAATGTTGATGACAGTGATAACAAACACACGTACATAGTAATCTCAATGACATTGCTTAGTGAGTGATAGCACATGCAATGTGTTATAGCGTGTTGTCCTCTTGTTGTAGTCGGTGCCTATACAGTACCTAACCAAGGCTCCCAGCCCTGACCTCAGTCCTCAGCCCTAACCCTTCAGCTATCATCCAATTGTCTGTAAGCATACTCGCTTCATCCATAGGACTTGACATTATAGAGAGATGTTAACCCATTACGAGCCCACATGATAGCGCAAATCGACTGGACATCGCACATCAGAACGACTTGGCAGTATGGAGAGTTGTTAACCCATCACAAGCGCACATTGCAGCGCACATCGACTGGACATCGCACATCGCACATCGACGTAGACAACCGTTGGGGAGCTTACAGCGAAGCGCTAAGACCAGCGATGCAAGTACTACACATGGGAAAGCTTGAATGTGATACGCGGAAACTTTGAAATCTCCATGCCTAACCCTGCCAAAGCTGACAACCAGTACTGGATGACAACCAGTACTGGATGCAAACCAGTACTGGTTGAGGTCCAGTACTGGTTAGCAGCCAGTACTGGACCTCAACCAGTACTGGTTGCCCTCACAGAAGTGCATGAGAGTCAAACGATCGAATCTAGCCAGCCACTTGGAGTAGATTTTTTTTTCCAAGTGCGTTGGCTTGCCAATGAGAAACTGAAGACTTCCATCAGAAAAAAAGTACCCTTAGGTGGCACTTATAATGCGATCTTTTCTACGAGTGAACAGGCCTACAAGAACCTGCTGTACGTTGTCAATGGTTGTGGAAAGAGGTGAGATGACACACTGAGATTGCAACTGACACCATGACACATGGACAACATGACACCAGCTAACTGCCTAGTGTGCTGCATGAAAACCTTGCAGGAAGGAAGGTGTGGAGTCACAAGATCAGTGCCCAGCAGGTGGCATCACCAGGATACAGCTAGCTGAAGTTTCACTGCATCTTGTGAAGGTGGCTGGCCTCAGCCCAGCGTTTTGAAGGTCAGATAATATCATCCTTATGCTCAGACAAGAAACAAGGGACTAAAGCAATGCATTCCTGTTGGCATCTGCAGGTCAGCCTTCACATGTATGTGGGCAGGGATATCCCGCTTTGATGACATCTGCCAGCTCTTACTCCAAGACCTGAGACCTCCTACCCTGCTGCCTACTGTGGGCCCTCTGCCTTGCTATCAGTATGGGTTCCTCTTCCTTGGTGGCAAGACTAGCACCCCGGTAAGCCCTTGCCTGCCTGCCTGCCTGCCTGCCTGCCTGCCTGCCTGCCTGCCTGCCTGCCTGCCTGCCTGCCTGCCTGCCTGCCTGCCTGCCTGCCTGCCTGCCTGCCTGCCTGCCTGCCTGCCTGCCTGCCTGCCTGCCTGCCTGCCTGCCTGCCTGCCTGCCTGCCTGCCTGCCTGCCTGCCTGCCTGCCTGCCTGCCTGCCTGCCTGCCTGCCTGCCTGCCTGCCTGCCTGCCTGCCTGCCTGCCTGCCTGCCTGCCTGCCTGCCTGCCTGCCTGCCTGCCTGCCTGCCTGCCTGCCTGCCTGCCTGCCTGCCTGCCTGCCTGCCTGCCTGCCTGCCTGCCTGCCTGCCTGCCTGCCTGCCTGCCTGCCTGCCTGCCTGCCTGCCTGCCTGCCTGCCTGCCTGCCTGCCTGCCTGCCTGCCTGCCTGCCTGCCTGCCTGCCTGCCTGCCTGCCTGCCTGCCTGCCTGCCTGCCTGCCTGCCTGCCTGCCTGCCTGCCTGCCTGCCTGCCTGCCTGCCTGCCTGCCTGCCTGCCTGCCTGCCTGCCTGCCTGCCTGCCTGCCTGCCTGCCTGCCTGCCTGCCTGCCTGCCTGCCTGCCTGCCTGCCTGCCTGCCTGCCTGCCTGCCTGCCTGCCTGCCTGCCTGCCTGCCTGCCTGCCTGCCTGCCTGCCTGCCTGCCTGCCTGCCTGCCTGCCTGCCTGCCTGCCTGCCTGCCTGCCTGCCTGCCTGCCTGCCTGCCTGCCTGCCTGCCTGCCTGCCTGCCTGCCTGCCTGCCTGCCTGCCTGCCTGCCTGCCTGCCTGCCTGCCTGCCTGCCTGCCTGCCTGCCTGCCTGCCTGCCTGCCTGCCTCCATACCTGCTTGCCTGCCTGCCTACATGCATGAATGCAGAACGTAAAGCGCTATCAGTCCTTTACCAGAGCTATGAACTGGGTGGTGTGCCCTGTGAATGCCATTGGCCATTTCCTTTGGTACAAGTACGTCTTTGCTAACTGGGACATGCCACACCCTGACAGAACAAAGGGAGAGAGAGACCCTTGGTATGCTATGCACTACAGCACACCTGCAGGCTGCTCCAGCTACTGCTCATGCATTGCAGCACAACTGCAGCCTGCTGCTGCTACTGCCCATGCACTGCAGCACACCTGCAACCTGCTGCTGCTACTGATCATGCACTGCAACACACCCGCAGCCTGCTGCTGCTACTCATGTGCACTCAGCTGTTGCTGTTAGTGATCATGCACTGCTGCTATTGAACTTCGCAGGCTGACAGAGGCCTTCTTCTGTGTGAACAAGACGCATCGAGATAAGGCTGCCAGCTGGCAAGCAGTGGCAGATCAGTTTAAGAAATTGAAGACGTTGTTTGACATCCTCATTGACAGAGTTCTACACTCCTTCCGCAAGGGTGCCTCCTATGACCTGTACTCCCAAGGGTAAGCCACTAGACATGTGTGCTTGACCTGTACTTGTGTGATGACCTGTACTCCCAAGGGTAAGCCACTAGACATGTGTGCTTGCCCAGCTCACTTCAATGTTAGTGTTGGTGCGTGTCATTGTCACAGGGTCCATCTTGATCTCATTCGGATTGTGGGCAACTGGCTGGCTCCTGACAGCATGACCCAAGCTTACACAACGGGGCCATCACCAGTGGTCCTGGTGCAGCATGGGGATTGGCCAGAGATTGACAACAATTACCTGAAAGGCTATTTCCACGAAAGAATGCTCATAAAGGTTTGTCATAGTCAAAGGCAGCAGCAACTGCAGGCAACAAGTGTCAGTAGCAACTCAAGAAACGCAGCCCAAACAGTGCAAACAGCCTGGTGTGCACACTGCAGGTGCCAAGCACTGCAATCCAAGGCCTGTTCCCCTTCCTATGGGTATGAGGACGCAGCCTGCAAGAAGCGGACTGGCCGTCCCGCCGCAAGGCTTGTGGCCCAGGCCATGACTAGCATTGGCGATAACATAGCATAACAACGTGTATTTGCAACGTTAAGACACTCCTCGGGCAGAAGCTGGTACACAGGAGAATCGTGTATGGTTAACACTCGCATCGGTGCAGCCAGTCGGTGGGGCGGCCAAAATGCGGTTGGGGAGAAAACAGAAAATAGAATACAAAAAAGTCGCGAATAGGGCCTTAGTCATATGACCAATTCCTCAGCAAGTCATATGATCGGTCGCGCCCTACTGGTCACTCACTGCTGTGGAGACATTTGTTTTAGTTTAGTTTATGTATTTATTTTATACTTTATACTTTGTACTTTATTTTATACTTTATACTTTATCTACTTCATATATCTACTTTTCTGAGAGGGGTGGGCTAGCAGGGGGTGTGCTTGGGGAGGGGGCGAGGGGAAGGGCTGGGAGGGGGTGGGCAGGCTCAATGAGGTGGGCACCTGCAATGATGGGTAAAGGGGGGGCGGGCATGGTGAGTCGTTGCATGCCGTGGCCTTGAACCAGCCTGGTGAACATGATGTAACTTTGAAGCTGTCAAACTGATAGAGGCCTGGGTTGTTTGTTGTGCGGTTTGTTTCAATAGATGCGCCAATGGGTAAAGAACAAACATTACGTGTCGCTTTTTAAATGGGTGCAGCGGGTGCAACGCAGTGGAGGACACAATGGAGTCAGGCGCTCCCAACATTCAGTAAATGACAGTAAACCGACCCCTGGTAGTAGAACGGCTGTAACTCAGGATGTCCCAACATGGGGTTGGTAATCTTCATGCAAGTACTCTTTCAATACTGAACCGTTTTCGATACCGTTCATCACACTGGCAGCTGCAAATTATTGCCCATCTACTGGCAAGCGGCGCGTTAACTCTTGCGAGTGAGGCCATGCCGGCGCAAGCGAGCGCGGACACACCTCAGCTGCTCACTATCGATTGTTCTAGTGGTATGTAGTGGCACCAATGAGGGAACTCCGCCTGGCATTCAGCCGGAAGTACAATCACATTTCAGCCCGCCTGGCTCGCTCCGCGAGCCTTTTGTTGGTGCAGGCGGTGTTGGAGGGCCATCGCTGGGCATGTGATGTATCGTCATTGCTGCAAATGTGGGAAATGTGCGTCTCTCTCTCGCTAGTCACACAGGAAAAGGGACCCTCATCCACAAAATGGCATGTTGTGAGCTGACCACTGTGACTTTCCAGTTTTTCGATACATAACTCTGTTCCTTACTCAACGCCCCAACTGCTGGAGAAGAAAGCATGGCAATTAGTTGATCAGGCCTGCTTGAAATGACATTGGCGTGACCCGACTTTGCCGTGGGCAAGTCAGCATGATGGCCTGCATGCTTTTGAGTTGTACCGGCATGTTCAAGCTGTGCAGACCAGCCTGTCACAGACGTGGACCAACAGCTCTCAGCTCCTGTCTGACATGCAAGGCCAGCTGCAACACTTGGTGCCAGCTCAGCAGCGACAGCAACAGGAGCATCAGCTGCTCACCTACCTGCAGGTGCATTGCCGGGCCATGTCAAGCTACTACGAACAGCACGTCCGGATACAGAATGCCCTGCCCGGCCTCTTTGCAGCTCTTGGCAGCTCTGACCCTGACACACGTTGGGAGGCAGCGCAAGAGGTGGTTAGCCATGCAGAGAGGATGCAGCAAGAACAGGAAGACCAGCAGCAACAGCAAGAAGTGGAGGGCCAGCAGCAGAAGAGGACAGGGCAGCGGCTGCCAATGTGTGACCCTCGTGTGTGGGACGCACATGGCACATGGGAGAAGCATGAAAAGCAGATCCGTGCCATGGCCGAAATGCGCGCGCTGAGTGAGCAGGATCAGCAACAACTGCAAGTGCATCTGGAGGTGTATTACCTTGCCTGCCCAATATCCAATGCCCCTGTGGAGTCCCTGCTGCAGCTACTCAAGCATGGGACGGGCATGTTCATGGAGCTACCAGCTCTGCTTGAGCTCATGTCCATGCGTACCCACATCAATGCCATTGACGGCGTTGACGTGCTGGACTTTGCACAGCGGCTGCCAGAGCTACGCAAGGAAGTGCGGCGTGAGGAGGCAGCAGCAGCTATGGCCCGACGGACAGCAAAGGCGGAGATGAAAGCAGCAGCAACAACTCACAGGGTGGGCCAGGTGGTGGTTGATGTGGGGGACCATGAGGGGCAACATAGACTAGAAGCAGCCTATGCCCTGACCTATGATGGGCGCGATTACAGCCACACCACTATCGAGGAGGCTAACAAGCTATCTGTTAGGGAGCTGCAAGCTTACCTTCGCTTCCACCAGCAGGAGGTCATGAAGGGGTGGCTGAAGCCCAAGCTGAAGGGTCTTGTCATGGCCCACATTTGCAGCACATTGGCCGGCCTGCATGGGGATGAGCAGGAGGCAGGTGCAGGTGCCCCTGAGCTGCCCACCCCTCCTGCTGCCCCCCCCTGGCAGCAGCTGGCAGCTGGTGCTGGTGCCGCCCCTGGGCTGCCCACCCCTCCTGCTGCCCCCCCCTGGCAGCAGCTGGCAGCTGGTGCTGGTGCCGCCCCTGGGCTGCCCACCCCTCCTGCAGCCCCCCCCTGGCAGCAGCTGGCAGCTGGTGCTGGTACCGCCCCTGGGCTGCCCACCCCTCCTGCAGCCCCCCCCTGGCAGCAGGTGGCAGCTGGTGCTAGTGCCTCCCTATCCCCTCCATCTGAGCAGCAGGGGGCCAAAGCGGAGCTGGACACGAGCTCGACACGCAAGCGGCGGGCAGGCGGGAGGGATCGGACCCAACATGTCGAGCAAGGTAACATAGCAATGGCTACACACCTTGTGATGCATTACAGAGTGGCCAGGCCAACAGTACTGCTCACGAAGGGGTCAAGCATCGCAGCAGCCTTGCATGTTTCCGAGCATGGGTGGAGGGGCGTCTTTACATCGGTTTGGCGTGCCATGTGAATCATTTTGACTGCGGCGATTGTTCCTCACTGTGTGCAGGTGCTCCTGGGCCACGTCGGTCGCGGCGGTCTCTCGCGACGAGGCCCGCATGAGCAAAACTGGCATAAGTTTGAATGTCAAGATTCAAGCCGCCATAGCACTCAGCACAGAGCACAGTATTTAATGATACAAGCTGCACCGCATAGCTGGCGGAGTCCTCTATCCAGGGATGAGCTAAACATAAATAGAAACCACGTGGCTGAGACGCGGCGTCGTTTTGATTACCAGGGGTCGGTTTCCTGCCATTTTCTGTTAGTTGGGGTCGGCTGACTGTAACTCTGCACTCGCTGCGCCAAATTTAATGCTAGCTGGCTCAGTATGTAGCCAACCCAGCCAGCTATCTTTCACCCATCCAGAGTAGTTATCCAGTCAGTAGGCCGTGCACAGCAAAGCATGAAAGTAAGTAATTCAAATTTGAGCCGGTTCGGGGCATGCTGTCATCGCTGCGACCACCCGCGCCGCTTAGGTTGCTCTACACGAGCATGCGCATCGGCAGAAGCAGTCGGATTGGAAAACGGTTGCGGGAATGTGGCACGAAGGCGGTTGGCAGGTTGGGCAAATGTACCCCTTTCCCTGCCGACAAAAAAGGTACTATTTGGGTACATTTTACCGGGAGACCTGATTGAAGACACAACAAGTCAGCAAACCCGTCGAGAAGGAGACTGCCAAGTGGTGGTCTCAATTGGGCTGCCTCAGAAAGCGATTCGGTGCTCAATGGCGCCACGAGCAGTGGAAAGACAACCTGGCGGTGGTCCACCACCTGCGGGATCACGGCGGTGAGGGGCTGTGCTACATGGGTCATGTGCCAATGTATATCCAGTGAGGGCTAATGCATGCTTAATCATTGTCCTTGTATTGCACCACACTGCTATCATTGTGTGTGGAGTGGTGGTGTGCAGTTCTGCCTGAGCTGTTGCCAGCAAGCTGGGTGGTTGGCAGTGTCCCAGTGGACATGGAGGGTGATCCAGCGCCACTGGCCACACCCGCCCTGGACACCTGGACGCCCTTCCTGCGGGATGACCTGCAGCGGGTAGCGGGGGATGTGGCGAGCACTGCCGGCATCCAGGTCAGTGGTTACAAAGGCATATAACATTGTGCATGACTATGTGAAAGTGTATTGTTGTGCGATCGCATGCTAATACTCACCATGGATAGCAGACATTGTGGTGAAACTTCGTGTGCAGGTGGACACGGCATGGCAGGTGGTGCATGAGGAGATGGACTCCCTTATGCCCGAGTTCAAGGTCAGTCACTATAAGGTTATTTATGGAATGCCTCATGCCTTTTTGTAATGCACAAGAATATAACTTGTTGTGTTGTCGCGCACTTGCTGTTGGTTGCACTGCAGGCACTCCTGCAACGCCTGGGAGATGGTGCTTTGGCGAGGGCCACCAGACACCCGCAGCAGCAGCAGCAGCAGGAGCAGGGGCAGCAGCAGCTGGGGCAGCAGCAGCAGCAGACGCACCCGGAGTTAAACATCCAAGCAAGCCTGGCACGCTACAATGATGATGTCAGCCCCACTTTGTAGTCCCTCATATCAACCCTGAGGTGCAGAATGCAGCAACAAAAACAGGGGGGAGCAGGAGTCTGATTGTGACATAGTCTGCTGAGTGTACTTTATGCTGGGTGTTGGAAGCAAGGGTGTTGCAGCCCGTTGTCATGATTTGCTGGTGGGGGGGGCTTCAGAGGCTTGTGACACGATGCTGGGCCCATGCCGTAATTCAGTGCCTGCCTTGGTGCCGAACGTGCAAGGGTGCTTGGGAGTAATGAGTAGTTGCACCTCGTCTGAAACACTGAACGATTTCATACATCCAAATAGCACGCAACGTATGAGTAACATGCTGTAATAGCCTGTAATAACGAGTTCGCCAGGTGAGGAGGTACTGGTACATTGAGTATCCTAAATGCTCTGCCACATCTCAACGTGTATGTCATTCCTTTACTCCGCATAATTAGCAATACCGAAGACCTTACAACCAGCCAGTCGTAATAACCCTCCACGAATAAGTAACTATATCAAATTCGTGCATGTGCAAGCGCCCGCAAGCGATCATACGGTCGGGTGCGGTACACACCACAACACGATGGAGCCCCCATCAGCCCAGCAGCGAGCAGTCCCGGCCCAACAAATCAACGCGTTGGCACTGCCATCAGCGGTTTTTGAGCTCATCACTAGCGAGGCCATCAGAGCTGGCGACGGGCCCAATCTCAACCAAGCCAGCAAAGCCTGCCGCATAGCATGTCTGCGCACCATCAGCAACCTCAGCCTAAACATCGACGACATGTCCTACAGCGGCTTCCTGACCCACGACAACGTGATGGCATTGCGGGGGCGGGGGCTGCCCATGACCTTGACGTTGTGGCAGCGGAGGACGCATATCGACATGAAAAGCCGGTACCTGGTGGAAGGGGCGATCGGTCAGCTGGGCCATTGTCCGGCCATCCGACGGGTGAGAATCGTTGCCGGCGACTACCCATACGTCGACCTGAGTGTGGACACCTGGCTGGCTGCCAAGATGATGCCCAACTTCCCCAATGTGGAGCACCTGGTGGTGGAGGGGTTTGACATGCTGTCCAAGGGGTTGAAGCGGATGCTGGAGGACCCGCTCATGCGGGGCTTGGAGACCCTGAACATCCAGGACAGAGGCCGCAGCGACAGGGTGCGCCACAATGGGGGGGAGTGGCTGGCAGCAACACTGCAGCTCAGGGAGTTGAGGGTGTTCAGGCTGCCGCTGATGCGTTCCCTCCATGACCACCCCAGCAACCTGCGGGTGCTGGACATCACGGAGATGGATCTCCATGGTGCAGCCAAGCTACCTCTGCACTCCCTGACAGAGCTGAGGATAGGGAGGCTGCATGTGGGGACGGAGGTGTGGGATCAGGAGAAGCACAGGAGCGATGTGACCAACCTGTACATGGGGGGCCGTGTGAGGCCCGAGGTGCAGAAGCTGGTCCTGGAGCTCAGCATCCATTACCCTACATGGATGGGTGTATTGTCAGATCTTCGCTTCCTCAGTGGGGGCATTGATGAGGTTGAGGTGCAGCTGGATGTGTACCATAGTGGGGGGATCACCACCGAGATAGATGAGGTCCTGTTACCAGAGCTGGCTCCTTTGGTGCAAGGGTGTGCCTGTGTCAAGTTCGTGAATGGCGAGGTCAGGCCATCTGTGGAGTGGGTGCAGCTCCTGTTTCACTGCATGCCCGGGGTTGAAAGGGTGGCTATATCAGAGTGTGATGGGGCTGCCACACCAGAGATGGCACAGGCTTTGATCCAGGCGCATCAGCTGTTTGGGTCTAGCTGCCTGCCCATCACCATTTCCAAGCCCCGATGGTTGGCTGGGTCAGTGCATGCCTCATTGAATGCCATGCTGGCTGCATCAGGGGCAAACGAGCACTTCTCCTTCGTCTGACTCACTGGGAACATACTTGGGCGTGAGTGTGGCATGCAAATGATATGAAGCAGCACATGCATCAGTTGGGCGTGACAGTACAACTTGACTTGAACGTGAGGACAAGGCCTTGCAGTACGTGTCGTGCAATATATGCATGTGTTTATAGTGGAGGCGGGGTTGTGGTGGTGTGTGTGTGCATGTCACCTGTATCAGCGTGCCACGGCCAGCCAGCCGTACATGTAACAGAGCCCTGACTTCCCCGTCAACACACCTGAAATGCGAAAGAGACTCATACGGGCCTAAGGACGCGCTATGCTGAACCGTGCCATGCATATTTATTTGGCGTGCAAGCGATCATGGTGCAAGCCGTGCGCCCAGCGTGCAGTACAAGCACAACGTTTGACAATGCAGCGCTCAGTGATGGAGCATAACTGGGCCGAGCCTCTGGTTGTTACCAGCGGCGGTGGTTTTCTGCGGCCCGGTCGGGGTAGCGAGTCCACTCCAATCACCGAAGAGTTCCGTGAGACGTACCTGGTGACTTGCGACTTCCTGGTCCTCAGCATCGACTCGGAAGCCATCTACTCGCATCTATCACCTCGCCTCTTGGCGGCACTGCGTGGACGTCAGCGGCGTATGATGCTGATGCTGACCCTAGAGCAGCGACTTGGTCCATGCATGACGAGGGCCAGAGTGGAGGGGGTGCTTGGGTTCCTGGGCCACTGTGAGGCAGTTCGGGGCGTGGAGATCAGACTCATCATGGACGAGCACACGGCAGAGGAGCCCACCTATGAGCACCTGCCAGTGGGGGCCTGGTTGGCGGAGCGGCTAATGTCCAACTTCCCCAACTGTCGTGTGTTGGGGTTCAAGCCTTTCTTAATGCTGCACTCAGAGCTGCTAGAACTCCTCCGCCACCACCTGGTTGTGGGGCGCATCAAGCATCTGGACATCCAAACTGCCCTCCTGACTGGAAGGGAAAGGGTTCATCCTTTTGTGTGGTTGGACCCAGCTTTGGGGCTGACATCCTTCTACGCCACCTACCTGGGCCCCCTCCCCGTCTCCCTACGTGACCGCCCCAGCAACCTTGTGAAGCTGAGCGTCACAGAGATGTACCTAACAGACGTGGGCAATCTACCACAATCCGTCTCCACCCTACTGATATCTGACCTCAATGTCGTCCTACCCGAGCCGAACATGGCGGCCTTGAACAGAGGTGTGGCAGACCTAAGCTCAGGCCGTTTTGGGCGTCAGGTTATTGGGGTGCTGGCCATGGGCATCGTGAGGAAGGAAGGATGTGCATCAATAGCAGCCCTGCAGCCCCTGGTGGGACGGTTTAGGGAGGCCGTGGTGCAGGTGGGGGAGCCAGGCCATAATGTCCAGCTGGTGCAATGTGATGTGGTTCGGGCTGTGCTTCCATTGTTGAAAAGGTGTGTTGGGGTCAAGTTCAGGAATGTCATGCACCCGCTGCATTTATGGCAGGAGTGGGCAGTGAAGAATGCCATGGCTCCTGGTGCATCGTTGAGCGTACGTTATGACTGACATGCTGCCCCCATGCTACTTAGTCCAGTGTTTCAATGACATGGTGTGGCCTTGACTGGACAGCACGGAATGCATGTAACAGAGCCCTGACTTCCCCGACAACACTCCTCAAATGCGAAAGAGACTCATAGGGGTCTACAGTACTGTAGGTGTCTCGATGAAGGCAGTTACAGCGTCTTAGCTTGGAGGAGGTTGGCTGGTATAGCGGCAACTTGGGTGACATGTAACACATACTGCTGTTCAGTGGCTTTCATTCAGCGTGCCAAGTTTGCATGCACATCAGCATGGCCAAATGTTCGCCGCGAACACAGGTGCTCCGAGCAAGCAACGAAACCACTCCGAACACAATGGCAGAACACCCAGACTACACGGTGCCAACAACCAAGGCATCCCTTTTTGTGACTTGCACGACCGGAGACTTAAAGGGCATCGATGCGAAGAATACCCCTGTGAACCTCATGATGACAGGGGCGATGCTAATCCGGCGCATCTTGTCCTTGGCACGGGTGAAAATGTGTATGGTAATGCGATGCGTGCACTCGCTCCGGCATTGACATATGTCTAATCATCATCGCAGGCTCCGGCGGAACTGGCCGCCAACACGGTCATGGTCATCTTGGGTGCCCTCCTTTTCATGGTCGACATCGAAACGAGCACCGCCCCTCCCACGGTGGCGTGCTTAAAAGAGGGCTTGGCTATGTGAGCACGCCCATACATCAGGCTTAGGCCTAGGGCTAGCATTGCCTATACACAACCAGAAGAGGAGGTTAGTGGATGCGCTTGCCTGGTTTTTGCCAATGCAGATGCTACCAGCAAGTCCTGGCCCACTACCAGGCCCAGGATGCTGTGTGGAGGAACAAGATTGAAGCGCTCCAACGCCGAGCAAATAATTGGACAAGAATGTACAAGGCAGACTTCACTCAACACCTGCGTGCTCTAGCTGAGTTCTATGAGATGTATACAGCAGGAGGTGAGAATCTTGGACACAGGCTGTTGCTGGCGTGATTGACTATAATGTGGATGTCATGTTCACGGTAGCGTTGGGTGCATGTAGGCGGAGGCATGGATGCCCTTCGTGCAGTTGGGCGGGCACAGCGAGATGCAGCATTCTCGGTCTTTGTCAGGCTGCTTCAGGTAAGTAACTGGTTTGCTCCATGGTGGGCTGAATGCAGCTGAAGGTGCAATGATGGCATCTAAGCTGCGTGCTAAACTTGTGCTTTATGTACTCAGGCAGCGAGCCCCACCATCCCACCCCCAGCACTGACGGATGAGGAAACGACAAAGGTTGGTGTGGTGCTACATGTCTCACTATCCTGAGACGGACCTCTTCAGAGGTGTTTGTTTTGCAGGTACTAAAGGGCAAAATCATCAGACTCGCCTCGGACACTGCAGTGGCTTATACAGGCTACAGCACAGGAGAGGTAAGCATGGGCACATCATAGGGTTTGCCGCACTGGACCTGACTTGCCCACTGCATAGTGCAGGGTTTAATGCTGCCTGATGAGGACGATATAAACAGCCTGAACCCGGGGAATTGGATGACGAATTGTGCTTTTTCTTCACTGATCAATAGCATGCAGGTGGGATGGTGTGGTGGTGGGGTTAAAAGCACTGTTAGCGAACCACAGCATCAAGTGACTGTGGTGCATTCACTCGCAGTTTTGGAAACCATCTGCCTATGATGGTCCGAGACCAATGCTCCTGCCGGTGGAGTTGGCACGCGTGTTCAGCCCAATTTTTGGCAGCAATACGCCAACACCTGCGCCAGTAGAGGCCTGGCAAGAGCTGTTTGGGTACTTTTACTCCGTTCACCGTGTACAAGAGCTTAAATCAGCAGCTTGCATCATTCTACCTGTACACCACGACAACCACTACTTCTTTTTGGTGTTCTTCAGGCAGGTCAAGCGGGTTGTGTTCTTTGACAGTGGCAAGCTATTCAACCCCAACTGGCCGGTGAGTGGCACATGCTTCGACGCCCTGTTTACATGCACCTCACACTGAATCTGATGCATGCCTCGCATGCAGACACAACTGATGAAGGACACCTTCACTGAGGTTGCCGAGGAAATTTTCTCTGAAGGGGATGAGCGTTGGGTATTTGAGGAGGGGACCATCACGCAGCAGCCTGACGCCATCCACTGCGCTGACTACACGCTGACCGGCATCAACGCCATCCTCCAGGCTGCAGACGTGTAAGATTGCCATATTGAGTTGACCATACACATGATGCAGGAGATGACCGGCACCATGTGTTGTGGCATTTGCAGGCGGTATTGGCGCGCCATCGACTTGGCGCACATTAACATGGCGTCCCAACGACGGACTTGGCTCAAACCTTACTTGGAGGTGACCGTGAGGGTGAGGAATAGGAGCGCTAGGTGTTGCTGACAGTCCATGTACGCTCTCTGGTTCCGCCACTGACAGGCTGTTGTTGCATGCTTGCAGAGGATGATAGAAGAGCAAGGTATGTGTTGATGCACATTCAATCATGCTTGTAAGTGTCAACTAATGTAAGACATGTGCCCATGCAGAAGTTGACTTCATTACACCAGGTGCCGTCACTGCCCAAGCCAGCAACGCTGATGACATGGAGCCAACGGTGGTAGAGGGGGCTGTAACGGCTGCACCACAGGATGTGGTGGCGGCGGAGCAGTGAGTGCACACCCACTAACCCAAGAGCAAGGCAGTAACCAGTCATATGTTGATGTGTGATACCCCCTTTCGCTCCAACCAGGCACATGTGGAAGCGCAGCTGTGAGCCTCATGATGATGTTGGTGGTGTTGGTGGTGGTCTGTGTTGGTTGCAGCCCAATCAGCGAAGGGGGGAACCCCCCTGCAGAGACGCCTCATGCTGGGGCAGCCCTAGCGGCCAGCTCAAGAGCCTCTCCACCAAGGGGAGCTGCCGAGGTGGCAGGCACAGCGGGACAGGCAAAGGCGTCTTCAGGTGAGTTGGTGCCTTGGGTACAGGCAGGTCAAGAAGCTGAAGGGGCGCTAGCACAATGAGCAACATTGTGCAGGCTGGCCCAATAGGGCTCGCGGGATGTGGTGGGTGCGGCGGGGCCAACCAATCAAGCGCATCACAGGTGAGCACGGCAGCATATGAATCAATCCAAGGTACAGCAAACACGTCGGCCGGTGATGTCGCTGATGATCCCTTGCTCGGTGCCCTTGTGCATACAGAGCCAGATGCTGAAATGGCGGCAAAACATGCCTCACCGTCACGCGCTGGTGGCAGAGGTGACAAGGCTGCAGAGCAGGTGACATGTAGCTGCCAAGCCAGATCACCATATCATATCACCATAAGCATAAGCATGGGTACAGAGCAGTGTCCTTATAACTACTGAGCAGTATTTACATGCCTACTGAGCAGTATCCACATGCCTACAGAGCAGTATCCACATGCCTACAGAGCAGTATCCATATGCCTACTGAGCAGTATCCACATGACTACAGAGCAGTATCCACATGCCTACAGAGCAGTATCCACATGACTACAGAGCAGTATCCACATGACTACAGAGCAGTATCCACATGCCTACTGAGCAGTATCCCCATGCCTACAGAGCAGTATCCATATGCCTACAGAGCAGTATCCATATGCCTACAGAGCAGTATCCACATGCCTACAGAGCAGTATTTACATGACTACAGAGCAGTATCCACATGCCTACTGAGCAGTATCCACATGCATACTGAGCAGTATCCCCATGCCTACAGAGCAGTATCCATATGCCTACAGAGCAGTATCCATATGCATACTGAGCAGTATCCCCATGACTACAGAGCAGTATCCCCATGCCTACAGAGCAGTATCCATATGCCTACAGAGCAGTATCCACATGCCTACAGAGCAGTATTTACATGACTACAGAGCAGTATCCACATGCCTACTGAGCAGTATCCACATGCATACTGAGCAGTATCCCCATGACTACAGAGCAGTATCCCCATGCCTACAGAGCAGTATCCACATGCCTACTGAGCAGTATCCACATGCCTACAGAGCAGTATCCATATGCCTACTGAGCAGTATCCACATGCCTACAGAGCAGTATCCATATGCCTACTGAGCAGTATCCATATGCCTACAGAGCAGTATTCATATGCCTACTGAGCAGTATCTATATGCCTACTGAGCAGTATCCATATGACTACTGAGCAGTATCCACATGCCTACTGAGCAGTATCCACATGCCTACAGAGCAGTATCCATATGCCTACAGAGCAGTATCCACATGACTACAGAGCAGTATCCACATGACTACAGAGCAGTATTCACATGCCTACAGAGCAGTATCCACATGCCTACTAAGCAGTATCCACATGACTACAGAGAAGTATCCATATGCCTACAGAGCAGTATCCATATGCCTACTGAGCAGTATCCACATGCATACTGAGCAGTATCCACATGCCTACAGAGCAGTATCCACATGACTACAGAGCAGTATCCACATGACTACAGAGCAGTATCCATATGCCTACTGAGCAGTATCCCCATGCCTACAGAGCAGTATCCACATGCCTACAGAGCAGTATCCACATGACTACAGAGCAGTATCCACATGCCTACAGAGCAGTATCCACATGCCTACAGAGCAGTATCCATATGCCTACTGAGCAGTATCCACATGCCTACTGAGCAGTATCCACATGCCTACAGAGCAGTATCCATATGCCTACTGAGCAGTATCCACATGACTACAGAGCAGTATCCATATGCCTACAAAGCAGTATCCACATGCCTACAGAGCAGTATCCATATGCCTACAGAGCAGTATCCACATGACTACAGAGCAGTATCCACATGCCTACAGAGCAGTATTCATATGCCTACAGAGCAGTATCCACATGCCTACAGAGCAGTATCCACATGCCTGCTGAGAAGTATCCACATGACTACAGAGCAGTATTCCCATGACTACAGAGCAGTATTCCCATGACTACAGAGCAGTATCCGCACGCCTACTGAGCAGTTTTCACATGCCTACTGAGCAGTATCCACATGCCTACTGAGAAGTATCCCCCTGCCTACTGAGCATTATTCATATAGCTACTGAGCAGTATCCACATGCCTGCTGAGCAGTATCCACATGCCTACTGAGCAGTATTCACATAACTACTAAGCAGTATCCACATGCCTACAGAGCAGTATTCACTTGCCTACTGAGCAGTATCTACACACTTACTGAGCAGTATCCACATGCCTACAGAGCAGTATCCATTTGACTTCACAGCAGTACACACTTGCCTACTACGCAGTATTTAGTGACTACAAAGCAGTATCCATATGACTACAGAGCAGTACCATGTGGCTACAGAGATCACAGGACGTCGACATAGCTACAAAGCTACAAAGCAGTAGCCATGTGTAACTTGGTGGTCCCTGCAATCCCTGCAACGTGTAATCTCTGCAGGGTGACCAACGTGGGACCAAGCGTCAGCTGGACACTGCAGCCCCGCCTGCTAAGGCCACAGCCCCACCAACCAAGGCGCGCCCCTCCCTGTTCAGCTCAGCCCAACCCAAGAGCACGATGTCCCGCAGGGCCACAGCAAAGGTGAGATGGGCACTTATCGAATGGCTAGTTAAATACCCTGCTGAAATCGTTGCATGGCAAGCACATGCAATCTGTTGATGTTGTGCAGAGCCAAGGTGACGAAGGTGCCGGAGCAGCTGCTGGTGGCCTTCTCGGTGACACAGCAGGTGAGACAGGAGGCCAGGTATAGCAGGGGTGAAGTAGAGGTGCCACCAATACCAGCCTAATTTAGCTAAGACATGACTGTAAAGAGTGTGATGCGATGTGTGTGCAGATATCCCGGAAAGCGTCAAGAGGTTCTTCAATGAGCGCTTCAGCGTGAGTCATGTGATGTCGCCGCCACTAATTGTCATCTTACCAGCTGTATACCAAGTTCATGAGTTGAGGATCACTAGTACAGCGGGCCCGTCCGACAGCGGACGGGGCACACGGACGAAGCTGCGGCCTCCGGCCACAGCGCTCTTGCACCAGTCCTTGCAACAGCTCTTGCACCAGGCCACAGTGCTGAGTGCTGAGTCTAACTGCTGGATGTGTGAGTTTTAGTGCTGAGTGAGTGAGTCCAACTGTGACAGCAATGGCTGTGTCTGCCCTACCAACCTTGGTGTCAGGGCCACCAGGCTATGCAGCAAACACCTCACTGTACACAACATTACCTGTAGGGTTGGCCTGAAGCGTATGCGGCGACTAAAATGATGGCAAATACGTATGTATATACTGTATGCGTAGGTCCGTAGGGCGAACCGTAGGTGCAAGGTCATCATTTTGCGAAAGTGAGTATGCAGTTTGGTGCTACCCTGACCGGCTGCCCTGATGCTGCCCTACCCTGATTGGCTGCCCTGCTGCTGCCCTACCCTGACCGGCTTCCCGGCTGCCCTGCTGCTGCCCTACCCTGCCCGGCTGCCCTGATGCCCTGCTGCTGCCCTACTCTGACCAGCTGCCCGGCTGCCCTGCTGCTGCCCTACCCTAACCGGCTGCCCTAATGCCCTGCTGCTGCCCTACCCTGCCCGGCTGCCCTGCTGCTGCACTACCCTGCCCGGCTGCCCTGCCCTGCCCGGCTGCCCGGCTGCTGCCCTACCCTGACCGGCTGCCCTGCTGCTGCCCTACCCTGACCGGCTTCCCGGCTGCGCTGCTGCAGTCCTACCCTGACCGGCTGCCCTGCTGCCCTGCTGCTGCCCTACCCTGACCGGCTGCCCTGATGCCCTGCTGCCCTGCTGCTGCCCTACCCTGATGGCTGCCCGGCTGCCCTGCTGCTGCCCTACCCTGACCGGCTGCCCTGATGCCCTGCAGCTGCCCTACCCTGACCGGCTGCTGCCCTACCCTGACTTGTTGCCCTGATGCCCTGCTGATGCCTTACCCTGACCGGCTGCCCTGATGCCCTGCTGCTGCCCTACCCTGCCCGGCTGCTGCCCTACCCTGACTTGTTGCCCTGCTGCTGCCCTACCCTGACCGGCTTCCCGGCTGCCCTGCTGCTGCCCTACCCTGACTTGTTGCCCTGATGCCCTGCTGCTGCCTCACCCTGACCGGCTGCCCTGATGCCCTGCTGCTGCCCTACCTTGCCCGGCTGCTGCCCTACCCTGACTTGTTGCCCTGCTGCTGCCCTACCCTGACCGGCTTCCCGGCTGCCCTGCTGCTGCCCTACCCTGACCGGCTGCCCTGATGTCCTGCTGCTGCCCTACCCTGACCGGCTGCCCTGATGCCCTGCTGCTGCCCTACCCTGCCCGGCTGCCCTGATGCCCTGCTGCTGCCCTACCCTGCCCTGCTGCTGCCCTACCCTGCCCGGCTGCTGCCCTACCCTGACTTGTTGCCCTGCTGCTGCCCTACCCTGACCGGCTTCCCGGCTGCCCTGCTGCTGCCCTACCCTGACCGGCTGCCCTGATGCCCTGCTGCTGCCCTACCCTGATGGCTGCCTGGCTGCCCTGCTGCTGCCCTACCCTGACCGGCTGCCCTGATGCCCTGCTGCGCTGCTGCTGCCCTACCCTGACCGGCTGCCCTGATGCCCTGCTGCGCTGCTGCTGCCCTACCCTGATGGCTGCCCTGCTGCTGCCCTACCCTGACCGGCTGCCCGGCTGCTATGTCCGGGTCTCGTCGCCACATTCCTCGTATGCAGCAGGTGGTTCCCGTGCAATGACTGTCATGGCTGGCTGGCTGCATATTGCAGCGACTTGCATTTGACTCGCGATTACAGACACACCGCAGTTACGGTGGATTGTGCGCCCTGCATCCTTTGCACTATCACGGTCAAACCTTTGGTATTCGGGGTATGCTACGTATACGTATATGTACGCTACATACAAAGCCCCATCGTTACAGGCTTGAAGGCTTGCGCGGAGGAGGGTCGCATGAGGAGGCTATTAGAGCTGGCTACGCTGTAGCTCGTCAGCAGCCGCAGCCAAATGTGGCCGCAGCCATCGTTGGACTTGACTCGTTTGACTTTTTGGCTGTGAACCGTTTGACTTTTTGACCGTCCGCTGACTTTGAACTATCGCTGCGCTGGCTGCATCGCCATCGTTTGCTGAGCCAGGTTCGCTGGTAGCTACTATTTGTGGGGCGTTGGAACCGCAGATCGGAAGTCGATCTCACGGCACAGTGCATCTTTCGCGATTCTGTGCGGAGGGAGTCCTTACATAATTATTACGAGGCTGTGCGCGCAATCGCAGGCCGTTCCGCCGACCCCCCCCCCTAGCAGTTTTAATAGTATAGATTTTGTTGTACATGCAGAACATCGAAGAGGCATTGAAGGCTTTGGCAGAGCGGTTGCCCATGGTGGATGCACAGACGGAGGCGGAGGAGCAGCAACCAATGAAGGTAAAACATCATGGCAAGCTGGGCAATTGCATTGCACGGTGAGGGACAGACTACTACTATTGCATGTGTTGTAGGACCGAGCAGCCAGCCGTCTCAGGTCAAGGGCCGGGGTGCCCAAAGAGCCTGAGCTGGTGTACAAAAACCCAGGGTACCGCAAGCCACCGCAGAAGATCTTCAAGCCGGATGAGGTCAAGGAGTTCCAGCAGTTCGTGCTGACACACGGCTATGGCATCATTCAGCTGGATCCGGAGTACGTGGCGGGCGAGCTGGAGGTGTGGGCCGTGGTGACGTTGAAGGACTACGGCGCTGTTATCTTCGAGAAAAGCAAGGTGGACGCCAAGGGTGAATTTGTACGTGATGGCGAGAGCTACGTAAGTCAACAGCAGTGCAGATAATGTGCCACAGAGCAGCGGCATCTAGGCCAACGCATCACAATGTTGTGTTTCTGATGAGAGCGTGAAAGGCTACCATGCAACCCCTGACCCACATGCCAATCTTAATACTAGCACCATGTTTGCGCATGTTGTGTTTTGTTTGCAGGTTGGCACAGACTTTGGCACCGGTCAGCGCCTCCAGCTGTACTTCACCACTGCCAATGAGGATGGCACCCTGCCGGACGATGTGACCATGGCAGCCTTGAACGACCCGTTTCCCTGGGGGCACTTCAACAAACTGTCACCAGAAGACAAGACACGCCACCTACTGGCAATAGAAGTGACCAAGAAGTACTTGACAAAGCTTCAGGTAAACTTGGAAACCTTAACCCTATAACCCTATCCCTAACCCTGACCCTAACCCTAACCCTAACCCTAACCCTGACCCTAACCCTAACCCTAACCCTAACCCTAACCCCAACCCTAACCCTAACCCTAACCATAACCACTAGTACAGCGGGCCCGTCCGACAGCGGACGGGGCACACGGACGAAGCTGCGGCCTCCGGCCACAGCGCTCTTGCACCAGTCCTTGCAACAGCTCTTGCACCAGGCCACAGTGCTGAGTGCTGAGTCTAACTGCTGGATGTGTGAGTTTTAGTGCTGAGTGAGTGAGTCCAACTGTGACAGCAATGGCTGTGTCTGCCCTACCAACCTTGGTGTCAGGGCCACCAGGCTATGCAGCAAACACCTCACTGTACACAACATTACCTGTAGGGTTGGCCTGAAGCGTATGCGGCGACTAAAATGATGGCAAATACGTATGTATATACTGTATGCGTAGGTCCGTAGGGCGAACCGTAGGTGCAAGGTCATCATTTTGCGAAAGTGAGTATGCAGTTTGGTGCTACCCTGACCGGCTGCCCTGATGCTGCCCTACCCTGATTGGCTGCCCTGCTGCTGCCCTACCCTGACCGGCTTCCCGGCTGCCCTGCTGCTGCCCTACCCTGCCCGGCTGCCCTGATGCCCTGCTGCTGCCCTACTCTGACCAGCTGCCCGGCTGCCCTGCTGCTGCCCTACCCTAACCGGCTGCCCTAATGCCCTGCTGCTGCCCTACCCTGCCCGGCTGCCCTGCTGCTGCACTACCCTGCCCGGCTGCCCTGCCCTGCCCGGCTGCCCGGCTGCTGCCCTACCCTGACCGGCTGCCCTGCTGCTGCCCTACCCTGACCGGCTTCCCGGCTGCGCTGCTGCAGTCCTACCCTGACCGGCTGCCCTGCTGCCCTGCTGCTGCCCTACCCTGACCGGCTGCCCTGATGCCCTGCTGCCCTGCTGCTGCCCTACCCTGATGGCTGCCCGGCTGCCCTGCTGCTGCCCTACCCTGACCGGCTGCCCTGATGCCCTGCAGCTGCCCTACCCTGACCGGCTGCTGCCCTACCCTGACTTGTTGCCCTGATGCCCTGCTGATGCCTTACCCTGACCGGCTGCCCTGATGCCCTGCTGCTGCCCTACCCTGCCCGGCTGCTGCCCTACCCTGACTTGTTGCCCTGCTGCTGCCCTACCCTGACCGGCTTCCCGGCTGCCCTGCTGCTGCCCTACCCTGACTTGTTGCCCTGATGCCCTGCTGCTGCCTCACCCTGACCGGCTGCCCTGATGCCCTGCTGCTGCCCTACCTTGCCCGGCTGCTGCCCTACCCTGACTTGTTGCCCTGCTGCTGCCCTACCCTGACCGGCTTCCCGGCTGCCCTGCTGCTGCCCTACCCTGACCGGCTGCCCTGATGTCCTGCTGCTGCCCTACCCTGACCGGCTGCCCTGATGCCCTGCTGCTGCCCTACCCTGCCCGGCTGCCCTGATGCCCTGCTGCTGCCCTACCCTGCCCTGCTGCTGCCCTACCCTGCCCGGCTGCTGCCCTACCCTGACTTGTTGCCCTGCTGCTGCCCTACCCTGACCGGCTTCCCGGCTGCCCTGCTGCTGCCCTACCCTGACCGGCTGCCCTGATGCCCTGCTGCTGCCCTACCCTGATGGCTGCCTGGCTGCCCTGCTGCTGCCCTACCCTGACCGGCTGCCCTGATGCCCTGCTGCGCTGCTGCTGCCCTACCCTGATGGCTGCCCTGCTGCTGCCCTACCCTGACCGGCTGCCCGGCTGCTATGTCCGGGTCTCGTCGCCACATTCCTCGTATGCAGCAGGTGGTTCCCGTGCAATGACTGTCATGGCTGGCTGGCTGCATATTGCAGCGACTTGCATTTGACTCGCGATTACAGACACACCGCAGTTACGGTGGATTGTGCGCCCTGCATCCTTTGCACTATCACGGTCAAACCTTTGGTATTCGGGGTATGCTACGTTTACGTATATGTACGCTACATACAAAGCCCCATCGTTACAGGCTTGAAGGCTTGCGCGGAGGAGGGTCGCATGAGGAGGCTATTAGAGCTGGCTACGCTGTAGCTCGTCAGCAGCCGCAGCCAAATGTGGCCGCAGCCATCGTTGGACTTGACTCGTTTGACTTTTTGGCTGTGAACCGTTTGACTTTTTGACCGTCCGCTGACTTTGAACTATCGCTGCGCTGGCTGCATCGCCATCGTTTGCTGAGCCAGGTTCGCTGGTAGCTACTATTTGTGGGGCGTTGGAACCGCAGATCGGAAGTCGATCTCACGGCACAGTGCATCTTTCGCGATTCTGTGCGGAGGGAGTCCTTACATAATTATTGCGAGGCTGTGCGCGCAATCGCAGGCCGTTCCGCCGACCCCCCCCCCCTAGCAGTTTTAATAGTATAGACTAGTACAGCGGGCCCGTCCGACAGCGGACGGGGCACACGGACCAAGCTGAGGCCTCCGGCCACAATGCTCTTGCACCAGTCCTTGCACCAGCTCTTGCACCAGGCCACAGTGCTGAGAGCTGAGTCTAATTGCTGGATGTGTGAGTTTGAGTGCTGAGTCTGAGTAAGTGAGTCTGGCTGTGTCTGCCCTACCAACCCCTCATCGGTGTCAGGGCCAGCAGGCTATGCAGCAAACACCTCACTGTACACAACATTACCTGTAGGGTTGGCCTGAAGCGTATGCGGCGACTAAAATGATGGTATATACGTATGTAAATACTGTATGCATAGGTCCGTAGGGCGAACCGTAGGTGCAAGGTCATCATTTTGAGAAAGTGAGTATGCAGTTTGGTGCACAACAACCATAAAAACTCCCGCCCTGTAGCTGCCCTACCCTGACCGGCTGCCCTGCTGCTGCCCTACCCTGACCGGCTTCCCGGCTGCCCTGCTGCAGCCCTACCCTGGCCGGCTGCCCTGATGCCCTGCTGCTGCCCTACCCTGACCGGCTGCCCTGCTGCCCTGCTGCTGCCCTACCCTAATGGCTACCCTGCTGCTGCCCTACCCTGACCGGCTGCCCTGCTGCCCTGCGGCTGCCCTACCCTGACCGGCTTCCCGGCTGCCCTGCTGCAGCCCTACCCTGGCCGGCTGCCCTGATGCCCTGCGGCTGCCCTACCCTGACCGGCTTCCCGGCTGCCCTGCTGCAGCCCTACCCTGGCCGGCTGCCCTGATGCCCTGCTGCTGCCCTACCCTGACCGGCTGCCCGGCTGCCCTGCTGCATTGCTGCTGCCCTGCCCTAATGGCTGCCCGGCTGACCTGCTGCTGCCCTACCCTGACCGGCTGCCCTGATGCCCTGCTGCTGCCCTACCCTGACCGGCTGCCCTGCTGCTGCCCTACCCTGCCCGGCTGCTGCCCTACCCTGACTTGTTGCCCTGCTGCTGCCCTACCCTGACCGGCTTCCCGGCTGCCCTGCTGCTGCCCTACCCTGACCGGCTGCCCTGATGCCCTGCTGCTGCCCTACCCTAATGGCTACCCTGCTGCTGCCCTACCCTGACCGGCTGCCCTGATGCCCTGCTGCTGCCCTACCCTGATGGCTGCCCTGATGCCCTGCTGCTGCCCTACCCTGACCGGCTGCCCTGATGCCCTGCTGCTGCCCTACCCTGCCCGGCTGCTGCCCTACCCTAATGGCTGCCCTGCTGCTGCCCTACCCTGACCGGCTGCCCTGCTGCCCTGCGGCTGCCCTACCCTGACCGGCTTCCCGGCTGCCCTGCTGCAGCCCTACCCTGGCCGGCTGCCCTGATGCCCTGCTGCTGCCCTACCCTGACCGGCTGCCCTGCTGCCCTGCTGCTGCCCTACCCTAATGGCTTCCCGGCTGCCCTGCTGCTGCCCTACCCTGGCCGGCTGCCCTGCTGCCCTGCTGCTGCCCTACCTGCTGATGCCCTGCTGGTGCCCTGCTGATGCCCGGCTGCCGCCCGGCTGCCACATTCGCCACATTCCTCGTATTCCATTCGCCACATTCGCCACATTCCTCGTCGCCACATTCCTCGTATGCATCATCGGGTGGTTCCCGTGCAATGACTGTCATGGCTGGCTGGCTGCATATCGCAGCGACTTGCATTTGACCCGCGATTACGGTATTGGGGTACGCTACGTATACCTGTGTACAAAGCCCCATCGTTACATCGTGGCATGGCACGGCTTGAAGGCCAACTGCAATCATCCAGCCTACTTGTCGCAATGCCCTTTTAGAGCGGCACGGAGGAGGGTCGCATGAGGGGGCTATTATAGCTGGCTACGCTGTAGCTCGTCAGCAGCCGCAGCCAAATGTGGCCGCAGCCATCGTTGGACTTGACCTCTTTTGACTTTTTGGCTGTGAACCGTTTGACTTTTAGACCGTCCGCTGACTTTGAACTATCTCTGCGCAAGCTGCATCGCCATCGTTTGCTGAGCCAGGTTCGCTGGTATCTACTATTTGTGGGGCGTTAGAACCGCAGATCGGAAGTCGATCTCACGGCACAGTGCATCTTTCGCGATTCTGTGCGGAGGGAGTCCTTACATAATTATTGCGAGGCTGTGCGCGCAATCGCAGGCCGTTCCGCCGACCCCCCCCCCCTAGCAGTTTTAATAGTATAGATAACCATAACCATAACCATAACCCTATCCCCCTATCCCTATTCCTATCCCTATCCCTATCCCTATCCCTATCCCTATCCCTAACCCTATCCCTAACCCTAGCCCTAGCCCTGGCCCTCTCCCTAAACCATAACCCCTATCCATATCCCTAACCCTAATCCCCTATCACTATCACCAGGTGACACAAATCTCATGCGCGGTGATCACCTGAGTGGCGTCCCTCAGATGGATCAAGTGGATTACGACAACAAATGGATCATATCATGTGTGGTTTAACTTATGATCGTTTCAGGTGTGCGCCCAACAGCTGTCCCCTTGCCCACTGCGTGGCGGCACCATCCTGGCCAATGACTACCTGAAATCAAGGGTTGTCACGCCAGGGGGGTTTCAGCTGAACCCAAGGCGGCCCACAGGGTTGGTACGGCCTCAAGCCTTGCATGTGGATGTGAGCCCCAAGGAGATCGCCACTCCCTGGGTAAGGACACAGCCGCCCTGATGGCTGCCCGGCTGGCCGGCTGCTGCCCCTTACCTGAATGCCTGCCCTGATGCCCGGCCGCTGCCCTACCCTGATAGGCTGCCCTGATTCCCTTATGCTGCCCTGCCCTGATGACTGCCCGGACGCCCTGCTGCTGCCCTACCCTGCCCAGCCCAGAGTGAGACAGCCACAGCAGGATTGCCTTGTGCTGCGCAGGCGCCAACCATGGCTCAGCCCCTTCCACACACCCCAACACCAACCTCTCAGACGGCTGCATTGGAGGCTCTTGCATCAGCTGCAGCAGCAGCAGTCTCATCTGCAGGTGTCGCCATACCACCCACTGTCCCTGTCTCTGAGGCGTCACCCATTGCAGCCTGCTTCATCCCAGTCATGGCAGCAGCAACACCAAACCCGGCAGCAGCGGCAGCGGCAGCAGCAACAGCAGCACCGGTGGAAGCAGCAGCAGCAGCAGCAGCAGCACCAGTGGAAGCAGCATCAGCATCAGCAGCAGCAGCAGCACCACCAGTGGAAGCAGCAGCAGCAGGGGCAGCAGCATCAGCAGCTGCAGCAGCAGGAGCAGCAGGAGCGGGAGCATCAGGCATTCCCCACCTCCCCTCTTCCGCAGCGGCCACATCTGTGGCTGAGGGGGCAGCTGGTGCACCCCGCCCTACCGCAGCAGCCCCCCAAGGCCCCTCCCTCACCCCCGACCCTGCTGGCACATCCTCAGGGCAGGCACCCCCCCATGCTTCAACACCCGGGTTCAAGGTGTTTGGGCGTGAGGGCATGGTGCTCATCATCGCCATACAGCTGGTCAGCATCCTCCTCATCCCTGGCAGCCACGAGCTGGTGAAGCTGTTCGCCCCGTTCTGGAACGCAGTCATGCCAGATGAGGATGGGCATGTAAACGAGGCTCTGCTGCCAGAGCTGGAGGAGAAGTTGAGCACGCTGACCCTTCTGGAGGTGATTGAGGTTGAGCTGCAGCCGGGTCAGGCACTGGGCATGACGGGGGTGACCATTCACGCTGGCGCAGAGGGTCGACCAGGCACAGCCATGAAGCCAGCGATTATTACACGTTGGGCTAGAGCCATTGGATGTACTTACACGTGACACTGAGCTACTGATGTTGCAAGGTATACAGAGTACATATCACCATGAGGACAACATGCATATGCCATGACCCACTCCTGGTTATCACATAGCACACAGCGCCATACAATCATCAAGCTATGTAGCGCCAACTAACACCCTCCACAATCTCATGTGCTGGTTGACCTAAGTCAACGCCCTCTTCTTAATAGGGTCCAACGACCTTGAGGTAATGAAGGTACTCGTCCACGCTCCAGCCCCTAAGCGAAGTAACACAGATTAATCTTACATACAATGCTCTACTGGACCCAATGACTACAATGCATGACACACATTACTGTGAGGCATCCTGCACTGGGATGTAACCAGCACTGGCTGTGACCAGCATTGGTTTACAACCAGCACTGGTTTGCAACCAGCACTGGTCTGCAACCAGCACTGGCTGGCAACCAGCACTCTCACTGAAAGCAGGCAAGAGCTTGGTTTGGATCAGCAAGCACATTAGCAGCATCAGTGGCAAGCAGCATGAGCACGCTACTGAGTGGTGCCGGCAGCAGAGTGGAGAGACCTACTGCCTGCATGCTGCTAACTACTCGCCTTTCGCCTTTCGCACTTGCTGCCTGGCTGGGGAGGGTTGCTGCTCCATGCCACCGCCCCTCTGTGGTGTGGGAGGAGGATGGTGGGAGGGGGCGAAGGTTGCAATGGGGAGGGGAGGGGGTGGGTAGGAGAGCATTGGCGGGGTGAGGTGGTGGCTGCCATGCCACGTGAAGGAAAGGGAACTGAAAGGGAGGGGGAGGGAGGGGATAGAGGAAGGGGATATGGGGATATGGGGACTGCCTCCGGACTGCTCGTACAGTGCGCATATGGGGGCACAGGGGCCCATAGGGGACATAGGCGCACGGGTTGTGAGATGTAGCTGTAGCAGCCGCAACAACACTCACCACACAGCGACCGACCCCTGCCTGCTCCAGGTGAGTGGTGTAGTTGGTGGTGGTCAGTGGGGCTGGGCTGGGCGGGGGCGCGGGTAGGGGGTAGGAAGGCGGGAGTAGGGGGGGCGGGGTCGGGGGCAAGGGCGGGGGAGGGGAGGGCAGGTGTCTGCGATGTCAGGGGGTAGAAGGGGGAGGTGGAAGGGGAAGGGGAAAGTAGGGTGCGAGGGTAGAGTAGGATGGTGAGGGTAGAGTAGAGTAGAGGGTAGAGTAGAGGCTTGATTGGGCTGGGCTGGGCGGGGCCGGGGCAGAGCTGCGGGACTAAGAAGGGGCGGGGAGGTGCCCATCCGACCTACAGCCAAGGGGCGTGCACGTGAGTTAGGAAGCTTGGTGTGGGCACTGAGCCCTCGCCACTTGCCAGTAGCCACTCACTGACTGGATTACCTGTGGCCATCAATAGCCACTCATTAGCAGGAGGAAGGAAGGGACCAAAGGGGCAGGGAGACGAAGGGGGTAGGGAGGGGGGAAGTAGGTTAGGAGGGTAGGTTATGAGGGTGGGGTGGTGTGTGGGGTGGGGATTGGGTGTGCCGCTGCAGCAAACATGGGCTGGCGGTTAGGTAGGTGCAAGAGAGGGGGCTAGCCACTCACATGCTTACACAGTGCTGCTCCATGCTCCTAGTTTGCTCCTACCTTAATCCTTGTGATGGGGAAGTGGGATGAGGGTTGCGCAAAGATGGTGGGGGGTGAGGAGAAGTTGGTGGTGGGGTGAGGGCAGCGATGTCATGTCAAATGGAAGGGACTGGCACATGGAGGATGCGTGGAAAGGAAGGGGGGAAGAGGTTGCAATGGGGAGGGGAGAGGGTGGTTGCAATGGGGAGGGGTAAGGGGAGGTGGTGGAAAAGCCTTGCTACTGGCTGCTGGGTAGGGTAGAGAGGTGGCAGCCGGGTTTGGGGGGAGGGGTAGGGGGAGGGGAGAAGTAGGTGAGGTGGCGGAGTTGGAGGTGGTGGTGATAAGTTAGGGGGAAGGGGCGAGGGGCAGCAGTGACTCTGACCTGCAGTAAACACAAGGTACGTGCTTGCGATGAAAGACAGCAAGGAATGCAGGCTCACCTAGTGGGATGGGGAAGGGAATGGTAGGGTGGGGTGGGTAGTCTCAACCTGTCCGTCACGGTCAGGGAGAGGGGGGGGTGAAAAACTGTTCCGTTACTGTGCCTCCTCATGCTGCCGTCTGGCATGCTTTTGATGAGGGCTGCTGGATGAGAGGAAGTAAGAGTGGGGGGGAAGGAAAAGAGACTATGACCGTCAGACCTGCAGCACAGAAGGGGCATGGCAATGGTTTGGCTAGAATTAGGAGTAAGTGCTTCGTGGCTAGGCATGTAACACTAGTTGCGAGGTTCGGCGCTGCGTGGCTGTAAAAATGACTACGAGGCTGGCTGGCTGCGGAAATGCCCACCAGATGAGGGTCGCGATTCGAGGGCAGCGAGGCTGCAAGACTGGCTGCGAGATTGAGTCGTGGATGCGCAAAACCTTTGGTAACCCTATTCTGGCCTAGGTATCGGTGGCGGGGTGGGGTGGGGATGCGAAGGGCCGTCAATGGCGGCACGAACTCGGAGATGTTAGACATGAGATATGAAAAACTAAAAATGCGCCCAGTACACGACGTAGTCATTAACGCGTCGATTCTAGTCATGGTAGGAACGTAGCTGCAGCTGGTGGCAGCAAATGACTTAGCGTTGAGGATAGGGTTACAGGACAGCGCCAAGAAGTCCACCTCGCAGCCCTGCAGCCTCGCTGCCCTCATTTCGCGACCCGCATCTAGGTAGCCAGGCGGCCACGAAGCCAGCCTTCCCTTGCAGACCACGCAACATCGCCACATCGCCACATCGCAGCCAGGCAGCAACAGTGCAGCCGGGCAGCCACATCTCATGTAGAGGCCAGCCTCCTAGCCAATCTCGCAACCTCGAGATCTTAGCCAACAGCCGTCTCAGCCAACTCAGACCACGCCAAATACACGGTGCATTACCTCGCCACGCTTTGCGCGTAGCGAATGCGTTGCGAGGTAATGTAGCGCTTCACATGCAGCGACCCACCTTTTTGCCTTGACATGTAACCACCATCTCCGAGCCCATCTTCCCTGCCCCTTGTGCATCAAATACATTACTCCTCCTTTGATAACCCGTCACCTCCTTGCCACAGGTCCACATCCCTTTACCCTCCTTCCCCTTTCACTCCCCTTCCTCCCCCCCTCCCTCCCTCCCTCCCTCCCTCCCCAGGTCTCCACAGGTGGCTACAAGTCCCCTTCCCTACCCTGTCCCACCAATTCCACTTTCACCTCTCCCCAACCCCCGCTTCCCCCCTCCCCATCACCTCCCCCCTGACATCCCAGCCCCCTCCCTTACCCCAGCAGACCACCCCAGAGAGCCCACCCCACCCTTGACGCTCAACCCTACCTTGGCTCTTTCACCCATCACCAACCTTGGCTCTTTCACCCATCACCAACCTACCCTGATACCTCGGCATCACTACCACCACCTTCCCCTCCCTCCCACCCCCCACCTTCTTACCCTCACCCTCACCTCACCCTCACCCTCACCCTCACCCCCCCTCACCCTCACCCTCACCCTCACCCTCACCCTCACCCTCACCCTCACCCTCACCCTCACCCTCACCCTCACCCTCACCCTCACCCTCACCCTCACCTCACCCTCACCCTCACCCTCACCTCACCCTCACCTCACCCTCACCCTCACCCTCACCCTCACCCTCACCCTCACCCTCACCCTCACCCTCACCCTCACCCTCACCCTCACCCTCACCCTCACCCTCACCCTCACCCTCACCTCACCCTCACCCTCACCCTCACCCTCACCCTCACCCTCACCCTCACCCTCACCCTCACCCTCACCCTCACCTGAGCAGCAACCAGCAAGGACACGCCCAGCCCAGCCCAGCCCAGCCCTACTCTCCCACTCCGCGCTTCCTACTGAGGTGAGGACAAAGAATGGTGTGTTGTACTGGATGGCTGCTACACCTGCCCCTCCATCTGCCAGCTCTACTATCTCCCTACTTTATTGGTGAGTGCATCCACTACCCATGTCCCATGTTTGCTTCCGTTGACAAATTGTCACACCGTTGCCGCAGGTCTTGTGTGCCTACAACTGAGACTATCAATGCCCTCCCTCCCTTGTTCCCCACTTCTGTCGCCCTACCCATGGCCCTTCCCTCTCCTCCCCTTCCTCCTCTACCTCCCCTCCCCCGCTTCTCCATAATCCCGTCCCCCTCCGGGTCCCATTACCCCCTCCGTTCCCTGTCAACAGCAGCAGCCTTCCTCCCCCTCCGCCTCCTTACCCTCACCACCTACACACATATACATCCCACCCCTGCAAAAGGTGAGTGCACTCGTAGGAATTAGCAGCCAAGCCCCTAGACCGACTTTGGCCGTTTGGGCTGAAACTTTGCACATTGGTAGCGTGTGATGTAAGCAATCCAACCCAAAAGGAATCAGGCCCAAAAAGTCAAAGGTTGGGGCTCAGTGATCCGTGGCGTTTTGTTCAGTGTATTCAGTGCTAGGGTTCAGTGTGTTCAGTGCTAGGGTTCAGTGTGTTCAGTGCTAGGGTTCAGTGCATTCAGTGCTAGGGTTCAGTGTGTTCAGTGCATGGTTCAGTGCGTTCAGTGCATGGTTCAGTGTGTTCAGTGCATGGTTCAGTGTGTTCAGTGCATGGTTCAGTGCGTTCAGTGCTAGGGTTCAGTGCATTCAGTGCATGGTTCAGTGTATTCAGTGCATGGTTCAGTGTGTTCAGTGCATGGTTCAGTGCGTTCAGTGCATGGTTCAGTGCATTCAGTGCATGGTTCAGTGTATTCAGTGCATGGTTCAGTGTGTTCAGTGCATGGTTCAGTGCATTTAGTGCTAGGGTTCAGTGTGTTCAGTGCATGGTTCAGTGCGTTCAGTGCATGGTTCAGTGTTTTCAGTGCATGGTTCAGTGTGTTCAGTGCATGGTTCAGTGCATTCAGTGCTAGGGTTCAGTGTGTTTAGTGCATGGTTCAGTGCGTTCAGTGCTAGGGTTCAGTGCGTTCAGTGCATGGTTCAGTGTGTTCAGTGCATGGTTCAGTGTTTTCAGTGCATGGTTCAGTGTCTTCAGTGCCAGGGTTCAGTGTGTTCAGTGCATGGTTCAGTGTGTTCAGTGCATGGTTCAGTGCATTCAGTGCATGGTTCAGTGTATTCAGTGCATGGTTCAGTGTGTTCAGTGCATGGTTCAGTGCGTTCAGTGCATGGTTCAGTGCATTCAGTGCATGGTTCAGTGTATTCAGTGCATGGTTCAGTGTGTTCAGTGCATGGTTCAGTGCATTTAGTGCTAGGGTTCAGTGTGTTCAGTGCATGGTTCAGTGCGTTCAGTGCATGGTTCAGTGTTTTCAGTGCATGGTTCAGTGTGTTCAGTGCATGGTTCAGTGCATTCAGTGCTAGGGTTCAGTGTGTTCAGTGCATGGTTCAGTGCGTTCAGTGCTAGGGTTCAGTGCGTTCAGTGCATGGTTCAGTGTGTTCAGTGCATGGTTCAGTGTTTTCAGTGCATGGTTCAGTGTCTTCAGTGCCAGGGTTCAGTGTGTTCAGTGCATGGTTCAGTGTTTTCAGTGCATTCAGTGCTAGGGTTCAGTGTGTTCAGTGCATGGTTCAGTGCATTCAGTGCTAGGGTTCAGTGTGTTCAGTGCATGGTTCAGTGCATTCCGTGCTAGGGTTCAGTGTGTTCAGTGCATGGTTAAGTGCATTGAGTGCAAGGGTTCAGTGTGTTCAGTGCATGGTTCAGTGCATTCAGTGCTAGGGTTCAGTGTGTTCAGTGCATGGTTCAGTGCATTCAGTGCTAGGGTTCAGTGTGTTCAGTGCATGGTTCAGTGCGTTCAGTGCATGGTTCAGTGTGTTCAGTGCTTGTGTTCAGTGTGTTCAGTGCATGGTTCAGTGCGTTCAGTGCATGGTTCAGTGTGTTCAGTGCTAGGGTTCAGTGTGTTCAGTGCATGGTTCAGTGCGTTCAGTGCAGTGGTTCAGTGTGTTCAGTGCTAGGGTTCAGTGTGTTCAGTGCCAGGGTTCAGTGTGTTCAGTGCATGGTTCAGTGCAGGCTTCAGTGCTAGGGTTCAGTGTGTTCAGTGCATGGTTCAGTGCTGTTCAGTGCATGGTTCAGTGTGTTCAGTGCTTGTGTTCAGTGTGTTCAGTGCATGGTTCAGTGCGTTCAGTGCATGGTTCATTGTGTTCAGTGCTAGGGTTCAGTGTGTTCAGTGCATGGTTCAGTGCGTTCAGTGCTAGTGGTCAGTGTGTTCAGTGCTAGGGTTCAGTGTATTCAGTGCAAGGGTTCAGTGTGTTCAGTTTAGTGTTCAGTGCGTTCAGTGCTTGTGTTCAGTGTGTTCAGTGTAGGTGTTCAGTGTGTTCAGTGTTGTGTTCAGTGTGTTCAGTGCTTGTGTTCAGTGTGTTCAAGTGCGTTCAGTGCTTGTGTTCAGTGCGTTCAGTTTAGGTGTTCAGTGTGTTCATATGTTTAGTGCTAGTGTTCAGGCTGTTCAGTGCCGATCCAATGTACGGGACGTTTAGAAAGATGGTCATCATGTTCTCATATCCTGCAGCACACATGACCATATGCAGTGTGTGCTCATGACCAGTGTGTAACCTATGACCAGAGTGTAACCTATGGCTAGGGTGTGACCCACAGCATCCACTGCACTATCGTCAGCCTTATGCCACTTCAGTCATTGCTGCTATTGCACTACTGTTGCAGTCATCACACAACCTGCAAACCCCAGACCACTGGCGCTGCTGCTACTTCGTCTTTAATCTGTCACGTCGTTGATGTGGCTTGGCTTTGCATGTCTGTGGCTGTTGCTCTTGGGGGGCGGCAGCTGCCCTCTTTGCCACACGGGTTGAGCGGCGTTGTCGGCTGATTATCCCACCAGAGTAGGGTGGAGCGTCAAGGGTGGGGTGGGCTCTCTTCTTGCTGCTTGGGTAAGGGAGGGGGCTGGGATGTCAGGGGGAGGTGACAGGGAGAAGGGGGGAGGTTGCTTGGGAGGTGACGGGGAGAAGGGAGGAGGCTCGAGGAGGGAAGGCTCGAGGGAAGGCAGGGAGGGGAGGCGGGAGGAAGTGTATTGACAATCTGGGAGGGGGTGGTTGTAAAGGGATGTGGGGTAAGGAGGGGAGGTGCCCATCAGACCTGCAGCCAAGGGGCGTGCACGTGGGTTAGGAGATCAAGCTAGGAAACGGGTGTTAGCCACATGCTGGTAGCCACTCATTCCTTACCTGTAGCCACAAGTCACATGAAGCCACCCATTACTTGTAGCCTGTAGCCACTCACTAGCAGAAAGGAGGTAGGGAGAGAAAGGGTGGGGTGTGGGGAAACGGGAAGGGAGAGGGGCTCAGTGTACTAGGTGAGACCGTCGGACCTGCAGCAAACACGTGGCGTGCTAGCAATAAGGAAAGGGTAATGAGGGACGCTAAAAGACAATGGGCTAACCATTCACTCCTTACCTGTAGCCATCAATAGCAACTCACTGACAGGAAGGATGAAGGGAGCAAAGGCCCGG
>JASKMD010000010.1:626301-669774 GCA_030144725.1 Haematococcus lacustris | reverse complement strand
GCACCTAGTACCCTCCCTCCCAGCAGCCAAGAGCAAGCCCCCCACCCTTTACCAACCTACCATGGCGCTACCCACCACCTCTCCCAAACACACCCCCTCGTCCCCCTCATCACCCTTTCTGCTAGTGAAAGGCTACAAGTCGCTACAGGTTAGGAGTGAGTGGTTACCAGCAAGTGGCTAACACCTGTTTCCTAGCCTGATCTACTACGTCACGTGCACGCCCCTTGGCTGCAGGTCTGATGGGCACCGCCGCTCCCCTTTCCTTTCCCCTACACAACCACCCCTCCCCAACTCATCCTCCCCCGCTCCCTCCCCCGCCCCTACCCCCGCCCATGCCCTCACCCTATACACACCCCTTCCCCCTCCCTCGCACCTTCCCTCGAGCCTTCCCGCCTTGAGCCTTCCAGCCTCAAGCCTTCCCCTCCCCTCCCCTCACATGTGTAATTTCCCATCCTCGTCCTAGGACAGGAGCGCCAGAAGCACAGGTTAAACTTAGTGCACATTCGTACTCTATACGATTACATCGCTCTCCTTTGCTCCGGTGAGTGGTTAGCCCCCTACCTGCCTGCCTTCCTGTCTGCCATTGCATGTGATCTGTTGCCTCCTGTTAGGCATGTCGTCGTTACTGTGGTTGCTCATCCTTAGCTGCCCGTTGGTTGCATGCAGTAGGAGGCAGCTGGAGCATATACAATGAAACATGGCATAATACTCCCTCCGCCGCCCTTGCAAGGTAAATGCCATTGGCATGCGACTTGTGACTGCCAGGTAGACAGGTTTCCATGCACTTCAGTAAGAGTACCACTTGCCTTGCTGCTGCTGCTGGCTACCAGTGGCTACCAGTGGCTACAGGTAAGGAGTGAGTGGCTACAGGTAAGTAGTTAGTGGCTACCTCCGTCATCGCAAGCACGTGCCTTGTTTGATGCAGTTTACTTCTGCCCCTCCGCCCCTTACCCCTAACCCTACCCTGTCCCTTCGCCACCACCTTCAAGTTCCCCCCCAACCTACTTCTCTCTCCCCTTCGCAAGCACCCTCCTTCGCAAGCACCCCCCTCTGTCATCGCAACCTTTGTCAACCTACTTCTCCCTCTCCTTCACCTCCCCCCAACCTGGCAAAAGGTAGGTAGGTGCCACAGTGCCCCTACTATATCTGCTGCTGCCGCTGCTGCTGCTGTTGTTGTTGCTGCTGCTGCTGCTGCTGCCCCCCTGCTGCCCCCCTGCTGCCCCCCTGCTGCTGCCCCCCTGCTGCTGCTGCTGCCCCCCTGCTGCTGCTGCTGCTGCTGTTGTTGCTGTTGCTGCCCCCCTGCTGCTGCTGCTGCTGCTGTTGCTGATGCTGCCCCCCTGCTGCTGTTGCTGTTGCTGCCCCCCTACTGTCAGTGCTGACTTGTTGTTCCCCTGCTGCTGCTGCTGCTGCCCCCCTGTTGCTGCTGCCCCCCTGCTGTCAGTGCTGATAATTTGTCAGTGCTGACTAGTTGTCAGTGCTGACTAGTTGTCAGTGCTGACTAGTTGTCAGTGCTGATAATTTGTCAGTGCTTATAATATGTCAGTGCTGATAATTTGTCAGTGCTGACTAGTTGTCAGTGCTGACTAGTTGTCAGTGCTGATTACTGTCAGTGCTGATAATTTGTCAGTGCTGACTAGTTGTCAGTGCTGATAATATGTCAGTGCTGACTAGTTGTCAGTGCTGACTAGTTGTTTGTGCTGATAATTTGTCAGTGCTTATAATTTGTCAGTGCTGATAATTTGTCAGTGCTGACTAGTTGTCAGTGCTGATAATTTGTCAGTGCTGACTAGTTGTCAGTGCTGATTACTGTCAGTGCTGATAATATGTCAGTGCTGACTAGTTGTCAGTGCTGATAATATGTCAGTGCTGACTAGTTGTCAGTGCTGACTAGTTGTCAGTGCTGATAATTTGTCAGTGCTGATAATGTGTCAGTGCTGACTAGTTGTCAGTGCTGATTATATGTCAGTGCTGACTAGTTGTCAGTGCTGACTAGTTGTCAGTGCTGATAATTTGTCAGTGCTGATAATTTGTCAGTGCTGATTATTTGTCAGTGCTGATAATTTGTCAGTGCTGACTAGTTGTCAGTGCTGATAATATGTCAGTGCTGAATAGTTGTCAGTGCTGACTAGTTGTCAGTGCTGATAATTTGTCAGTGCTGATAATATGTTAGTGCTGATAATTTGTCAGTGCTGACTAGTTGTCAGTGCTGATAATATGTCAGTGCTGAATAGTTGTCAGTGCTGACTAGTTGTCAGTGCTGATAATTTGTCAGTGCTGATAATATGTTAGTGCTGATAATTTGTCAGTGCTGACTAGTTGTCAGTGCTGATAATTTGTCAGTGCTGATTATTTGTCAGTGCTGACTAGTAGTCAGTGCTGATGATTTGTCAGTGCTGATAATCTGTCAGTTCTGACTAGTTGTCAGTGCTGATTATATGTCAGTGCTGACTAGTTGTCAGTGCTGATTATATGTCAGTCCTGACTAGTTGTCAGTGCTGATTATATGTCAGTGCTGACTAGTTGTCAGTGCTGATTACTGTCAGTGCTGATTATTTGTCAGTGCTGATAATTTGTCAGTGCTGACTAGTTGTCAGTGTTGATAATATGTCAGTGCTGACTAGTTGTCAGTGCTGATAATTTGTCAGTGCTGATAATTTGTCAGTGCTGATTATTTGTCAGTGCTGATTATTTGTCAGTGCTAATAATATGTCAATGCTGACTAGTTGTCAGTGCTGATTACTGTCAGTGCTGATAATTGTCAATGCTAACTAGTTGTCGGTGCTTATGATTGTCGGTGCTGATTAGTTGTCAGAGATGTTATGGTTGCAAGTGCTTACTAGCGGTCAGTTATGAATGGTTGTTAGTGCTGAATGGTTGCAAGTGTTTTTTGTCAATATTCTGCGCCATCCACACTCCTACAAATTAGTCCCTGCGTCCGTCCCTGCACTTTGGCCGACCTTGTCCGATCGGGCTGAAACTTAGCACGCTGGTAGCTTGTGATGTAAGGAACTCGAGCGCAAAACGAAATCAGGTCAAAAAAGTCAAAGGCGGAGGCTCGGCGGCCCGTCGAGTGTACGCAGGGACGGACGCAGGGACGGACGCAGGGACGGACGCAGGGACGGACGCAGGGACGAATGCAGGGACGAATGCAGGGACGAATGCAGGGACGAATGCAGGGCTCGAGTGCAGGGACGAATGCAGGGACGAATGCAGGGCTCGAGTGCAGGGACGAATGCAGGGCTCGAGTGCAGGGACGGATGCAGGGACGATGCAGGGACGAATGCAGGGACGATGCAGGGACGAATGCAGGGCTCGAGTGCAGGGACGATGCAGGGCTCGAGTGCAGGGACGAGTGCAGGGACGAATGCAGGGCTCGAGTGCAGGGACGAGTGCAGGGATCGAGTGCAGGGACGAATGCAGGGACGAGTGCAGGGACGAATGCAGGGCTCGAGTGCAGGGACGGATGCAGGGACGGATGCAGGGATTGTAGGAACGTGCATGATGCTTACAGCAGTGTCTAACACAAGCACAAATAACCTTCTCCGTGTTTGCTACATCTAACTACATACATCACATCCATCTACTGCGATCATTTAGGCTGGAGTCAGGCTGCTGCATGTCAGCTGGCTCCCACATGTAAGTTGGCTGCCACCAAGCTGCTACGGCCTCGTGGCTGCTGATCCTGGCTTGCACCACTGCTCCATTGCCACACCACTGCCAAGAGGCTGCTGCACCCCTGCACAACAACAACATGCGCACAAGGGGACATGAGCACAAGAGCACCCACCACACTGATGAAGGACGCACCCACGACGCTCATCTGCAATCAGGCAGGCAACATGAATGTGTTGAAACGTATCGCCATATAGATGAAGCGCGACTGGTGTTGCATGACTGCTGCCACGAAAACGGCGGCTGCACCGCACTGCGACATCGCACCCGGCATAGTGTACGAGTGCAGTCCAGATCCTGCAAGCCTGCGAGCGTGCAAGCCGGCAAACCTGCAAGCCACGAGGCGGCAAGACACATCGCACATCGCTCGATTGCCAGCCGAAGCCACCTACCACCACCAGCGTGCAACACGCCCTGTTCTGTGGCGGCCACCAGCCAAGCCTTGCCAGTGCACCTTCATTACTCGGCCTAAGGCCAATCTTGGGACTTCGCTAGCCTTTGCCAGAGACGATCTGCACAATAAGCGCTATCTGGATAAGCGCTATCTGTTGGTTAGTGAACTTTCAAAGTTAGTGAATTGCGAAGTGTGCGAGTGACGAAGTTTGCGTGTTGCAAAGCAAGGCCGATTGCAGTATCGCTCATCCCTAAGGACACAAGGCAGTCGATTATTGCTTCCCCAAGCGGGTCAGGCGACGAGTAGTTGGCAAGGCTTGGCTGGTGGCCGCCACAGAACAGGGCGTGTTGCACGCTGGTGGTGGTAGGTGGCTTCGGCTGGCAATCGAGCGATGTGCGATGTGTCTTGCCGCCTCGTGGCTTGCAGGTTTGCCGGCTTGCACGCTCGCAGGCTTGCAGGATCTGGACTGCACTCGTACACTATGCCGGGTGCGATGTCGCAGTGCGGTGCAGCCGCCGTTTTCGTGGCAGCAGTCATGCAACACCAGTCGCGCTTCATCTATATGGCGATACGTTTCAACACATTCATGTTGCCTGCCTGATTGCAGATGAGCGTCGTGGGTGCGTCCTTCATCAGTGTGGTGGGTGCTCTTGTGCCCATGTCCCCTTGTGCGCATGTTGTTGTTGTGCAGGGGTGCAGCAGCCTCTTGGCAGTGGTGTGGCAATGGAGCAGTGGTGCAAGCCAGGATCAGCAGCCACGAGGCCGTAGCAGCTTGGTGGCAGCCAACTTACATGCGGGAGCCAGCTGACATGCAGCAGCCTGACTCCAGCCTAAATGATCGCAGTAGATGGATGTGATGTATGTAGTTGGATGTAGCAAACACGGAGAAGGTTATTTGTGCTTGTGTTAGACACTGCTGTAAGCATCATGCACGTTCCTACAATCCCTGCATCCCCGCCTCCCCTCCTCGCCATCCGTCCCTGCACTCGAGCCCTGCATTCGTCCCTGCACTCGTCCCTGCATTCGTCCCTGCACTCGAGCCCTGCATTCGTCCCTGCACTCGTCCCTGCACTCGAGCCCTGCATTCGTCCCTGCACTCGAGCCCTGCATTCGTCCCTGCACTCGTCCCTGCACTCGTCCCTGCATCCGTCCCTGCATCCGTCCCTGCACTCGAGCCCTGCATTCGTCCCTGCACTCGAGCCCTGCATTCGTCCCTGCACTCGAGCCCTGCATTCGTCCCTGCATTCGTCCCTGCATTTGTCCCTGCGTCCGTCCCTGCGTCCGTCCCTGCGTCCGTCCCTGCGTTCGTCCCTGCGTCCGTCCCTGCGTCCGTCCCTGCGTCCGTCCCTGCGTCCGTCCCTGCGTCCGTCCCTGCGTACACTCGACGGGCCGCCGAGCCTCCGCCTTTGACTTTTTTGACCTGATTTCTTTTGCGCTGAGTTCCTTACATCACAAGCTACCAGCGTGCTAAGTTTCAGCCCGATCGGACAAGGTCGGCCAAAGTGCAGGGACGGACGCAGGGACGAATGTCTACGACGCGCGTCCCTGCATCCGTCCCTGCGTCGGTCCCTGCGTCCCTGCATTTGTCCCTGCGTCCGTCCCTGCGTCCGTCCCTGCGTCCGTCCCTGCGTCCGTCCCTGCGTCCGTCCCTGCGTCCGTCCCTGCGTCCGTCCCTGCGTCCGTCCCTGCGTCCGTCCCTGCGTACACTCGACGGGCCGCCCAGCCTCCGCCTTTGACTTTTTTGACCTGATTTCTTTTGCGCTGAGTTTTTTACACCACAAGCTATCAGCGTGCTAAGTTTCAGCCCGATCGGACAAGGTCGGTCATCCCTGCACTCGTCCCTGCACCCCCCCCTCCATCCCTGCATTCGTCCCTGCACCCCCAACTCATCCCTGCATTCGTCCCTGCACCCCCCCTTCCATCCCTGCACTCGTCCCTGCGCCCCCCCCTCCATCCCTGCATCCGTCCCTGCGTGACACTCGACGGGCCGCCCAGCCTCCGCCTTTGACTATTTAGACCTGATTTGTTTTGGGATGGATTCCTTACATCACAAGCTACCAACTGGCCGAGTTTCAGCCCATTTGGATCAAGGTCGGCCAAAGCGCAGGGAGAAACGCAGGGACTAATTTGTAGGAGTGCAGTTCTGATCCGTATTATCTATGTAATAGATATTCATTACCAATCCGTTCCGTAGTCCTAGCCCTAGCCTTGGCCTTGACCTTAGCCCTAGCCCTAACCTTAACCCACCCTCACATTGTCCCTAAGCCCAGCCTCAACCCTTATCCTAACCCACGCTCTTATTATCCCTTAGTCTAGCCCTAACCCTAGCCTAGCCCTAGCCCGTCACTTGCCCTAACCCTAACTTTTACCTTAACCCTTGCTTAGCCCTAGCCCCAGCCCATCACTAGCCCTAGCCCTACAAACATACAGTAGTAAATGGGAGGCTGTCGGTACTGACAGGCGTTCATTAGTTACTGAAAGATTGTATGTACAGACAGGCCATCTGGCAAACGTTACCGTCATTCAGCACAAAAAAGCCTTATGTATCAAAAAGTCAAAAATCACGGCCATTCAGTACTGACAACGGTATTCAGTGCTGACAGGCAGTCAGTACTGATAGGCCATTTGTCATAAATTGTGGTCATTCAGTACTGACAAGTATTCAGTACTGACAAGCAGTCAGTACTGACAAGTATTCAGTACTGACAAATATTCAGTACTGACAAGCGGTCAGTGCTGATAGGCATTAAGCCTAGGCATTCAGCACTGAATGACAGGCACACGGTATCTCATCAACCATTGGGATTTGAATTATTTTTTTCAAGTGCGTTGGCTTGCAAATGGACAAAGGAAGCCAGCCAGCTACAAAAAAAGTACCCTTAGGTGGCACCAATAGTGCCATCTTTTACACGAGTGTGTGCACAACAAACAAGGACTGGCTGCACCTCCTTGCTATAGCTAACACTCACTACGGGACTGCTAAGCACTTTGCCTTGCTGCCGATGCCCCATGGCACCAAATCAGGCTGGGCTTGGCTTGGCTAGGCTAGGCTTGGCTGGGGTGGGCTGGGCTAGGCTATAGGCTGGGGTGGGCTGGGGTGGGGTGGGCTGGGCTAGACGTAAGGGGGGGGGGGGGGAGGGTACCCTAACAACAAGGTGACACAACACAACACACACAACACAACACAACAACGTCCAGCTCCAGGCTGTGCGCTTCAGGCTGCCCGCTCCAAGCTCCAGCGTGTGTCGTGGGGTGGGGGGGGGAGGGGAGGGGGGAAAGTAGGTGGGCAGAAGACTCAGAATTGGTGGTACCTCCTTCTTGGTGCTACCTCCTTGTTGGTTGCTGCTCTATGCCGCTGCTGCCTTGCTCAGTGATGGAGATGGGGGTTTACTATTGGCATCCTGCACACACAATCACAAAGACAAGGTCTTGGGGCACACACAACATAACATGGTTGGAAATAAGTAAAAAAATCCCAAACCTTAAGGTTAACGACAGCTGTGTGCTACCCTTAGCTGTTCATGCACGTCATGCGTTGCGCAAGTGTGCGCGTGCACATCAAACTGACCTAGACAAGGTGAGGTATAATACAACCTTACTCACCTCTTGCTCACTGTTTTTAACAGCTGATTCCCTTGCTGCACTGCTGCTTGGGAGACCCTTGGGCTGGTGTGGGTTTGGTGTTGATCCTCAAAACAGCCAAGCACCTGTGCAGGTCAGCAGATTTGGTTGCATGTTTTGACATTGTATGCAAAACAGTGTTACCAAATTCGGTCAAAATGCGGTCGTATTCCTCGTGTTCTCGAATCATGACTTTTTGGCTTAAAATGAGCGAGCAATATGACAATACGACACGACCGGTCCGGGCCTAGCTGCGCGCTGCGTGATGCGACGCATCAGCTCCTTTTACGCTGCAGTATGGGATACGGTGCATAGGGAGGAGTCACCTAGCAAGTCGGCATGGCATGTCACTTGCAAGCGCTGCCCCTGGACAGCCAGCATAAATAGCGTGACGCGCGTCGCACAGCACATCAGCGGCTCTAAAACTGATGTCAAGAAATGTACGGCCCCCGACCCAGAGATGGTCCAGCTAGTGCGGCAACACGACGCATCCGCAGCCTCAGCTGCATCGTCTACCCACAAGCGCCGCGGCGAAGATGGCATGGAGCCCTCCCCATCGCGCCAGCGTGCTTCACGCAACGCGTCGCAAGATGTGGTGACCAAGGAGATGATTGATGACACGGTGGGTGGCGTGACTTGTACTTGCCACTTGTACTTGCAACTTGCACATGCTATTGCTACTTGCACGTCATCATGTGCTCGCCATCAAGCTACTTGCTACTTGAACTGTGCTCATCATCAACATCAGCTTCATTATCAGTATCATCACCACCACCAGCATTTCTGTCACATGGCAAGCACATTTTAACACGTGCATGTGTGCATTTGTTTGCAGCTAACTGACCTCATGACCCAGGAATGGGGTGTGCCACTTCACCTCCTCAGAGGTGACGGCCTTGCTAAATTGCTCAGCATGGTGGCTGTGTACCCTGGTATCTACAAACCCCCAAGTTGCGAACACATGCGAACGGTGCTTGTCCCCAAGGTGATGATTCCATATGGCTCACCATCAACATCACCATAGTGCTCACCATCAACACCACCATGTTACAATGCTTAGCCTCATCATCATATTGCAACGCTTGGCATCAGCATCACCATCAGCATCACCATGCACATTCCTACTCTCATCAGCATCACCATGCATCAGCATCACCATCAGCATCACCATCAGCATGCATCAGCATCAGCATCACCATCAGCATAACCATCCACATTCCTATTCTCATCCGTATTACCCAGACATGCATGAGGGGAGGAAGAGGGGGAGGGGGAGGGGGAGGGGGAGGAGCTACTACAGCGGCTGCAGGCAATCAATGAAGATGCCCTTGAGGCCGCAGTGGAAGCTGATATGGCTAAGGAGACTGCCCGTGTGGCAGCCCTGGAGGCTGAGGCTCTGGCCTTGGCCTTGAGCACATGAAGCATCTTACCCACCACTAACCCACCAATTGATTCTCCCTGTGATCCTTTGGCATCTTAACATTAGGCCTTCCTTGTGTGTGATGCCTTAAGCTAAGGAGCATGTGCGCGTTTGGGTTTCAGTTTGCTAACAACAGCCTTGGCGGCGTCGGAGGGAAAAAACGAGTTAGCAGGGATTTGAACCGGTTACCTCTCGCAACACGCTCGTGCTAGAATCCAACCGTATTGGGAACACGGTAATACGCTACTTAATAGGACACGGGCTGTCGTACTTGGTAACACTGATGCAAAACGCACTAAGAAACAGCACCTTGTGCTTGCCTGGGAAGTAATTGCGAGTTGCCAGTCCAACGGCAGCAATGGCTGCTCGGCACGGAAATGCCTCCGGCCACCAATTCACCTCTCCTGTTGCGAAACGCATATGAATAAATGGAGAAACGCCATTGCAAAGCTAATTAAGTCGTCGAGACAATGCAGTACAATCGACAAAAAAGTGCCTAACCTGCTAGCGACACCGTTGTGAAATGTAGAGCCCAACGGTGGAAGAATTACATGCGGATCAAAGACGGTGCCAAACAGTGAATTGCGGGGCCAATGGCGGGGGTGACCAGCAGCATCCGAAGCACGGGACCCAGCACCTTTCCATACCAGGGCGTGTCCGCTAATACTAGCTCCGAGCCAGAAAGTGGCATGTTAGCTATATTAGCTCATATTAGCTCAAGAGGCAGACCCGGCGCGTGTTTAACGCCTGTTCAAAGCCTGCCGGATGTAGGATTCTCGACATCTGTTCGTGCCTTTAAGAGGTAACCCCTCCGTTTAGCAGTGTAAACTTGTTACCGCATCTGAGGTGCTGATTACTATACATGATATCAACACTCCATGGAAACAACGCAAAAGGGGTGCCCGGTCACTTCGGCACTAACAGCGCGTTTCCAATGCACGGAGATCGCCCATGTGCATGAATTCAAACGCGTTTCCAATGGACGGAGAAAAGAGAGAAGAGATGTATGGAAGTTCACTTTGCAGCCGCCGCCAACGCATTGATCGACACACGAGCTGCTAAGCAACATGGATAGCAGTAGCAGCAGCGGTGACAACGGAAGTAGCGGCAGCAGCCAACGTCTTCGAGAATTCTTCTACCAAAACCTACTGGCCAAATGAATCCTGATGAGTTGCTGCGTAGGGATAGGGTCTTGGTTGAAGCTGTGGCAGATTTCAATCGTAAGTTGCATGAGGCCAAGCGGCAGTTCTCTCATCCGGCACACCGTGGACAAGTGCCAGCTGCAGCTCTGCAAGCGAACCATCACCTGATTAGCTAGAGAACCATCACCTGATCAGTTGGAGAACCACCACCTGATTAGCTAGAGAACCACCACCTAATCAGCTAGAGAACCATCACCATGATGAGGTGCATTTTCCAAACATCATCAACAACAACACGGGTGCTAATGTTATCTCAGTTGCTACCGAAGTTTTGGTTTGTGTCTTTCCCTATTGCCATAACAACACGGACGAGCACCATCTCTTGGGCATCTGTCCTCTTCATCTGCTCCTTCGGCTCCTAGTGACGACGCAGAAGCGGCAACGGGACATTGGGGCGAGAAACATGCTGTCGCCCAGCCTGGAGAAACATGCTGTCGCCCAGCCTAACCCAGCTCTCGCGGCGGCTCCGGTGCAAAAGGTCACATCTCTCGGTCACATCTCTTTTTCTCCTGGGGGGGTCGGCCTGGGGCAGATAGATCACACCGTTGAATTTCTCCGCGGGGTTGAGAAATTGCTACCGTGTGGGAGGGAGAAATTGCCCCGACCCCTTCCTCAGGCGTTCTGCCGCACCCACTTCGTCGGCTTAGTGTGGGATGTGCGGCATCTGCACCAGTGCGCCTCAATAGAGCAGATGGCAAACGTGTGACCGCTCACTGCGTTGAACCCCGCGTTGAACTTGGTAAGCTTGTGGGCCCTTCGCTGAGCCCCTCGCTGAGCTATCTGCGGCTGCTCCCCCCCACAGGGGGACCTTCCAACCGTCCAACCGCAGCCCACTCGCTCATCGGCACCACCTCTGCACGCACGCCTGCACCTTCCGCTACTGTTCTGCGGACAAGACAGCTGCGCAGCAGGGTAAAGCATGCCCACATCCTCTCCAGGAGCCTCAGCACCAGCAGCATCAGCACCAGGCAAGGCGCAGCAGGCGCAGTGGGCAAAGCAGCTGCTGGGCCAACGCTACGTCTGTAGCAGCTGCTGCGGATGTTGAGGATGGACTGCGGTCACAGCGGCCAACGCAGCTCGCGCAGTAAGACACGGTCGCTTCAACCCAGGTATGAGCTGCGTTGTGCCCCCAGTTGCTGTTGTACCCGCACATGCTATTGCTTGCTCAATGCACAGCTATGCGTTGCATTGCTTCACTCCTATGTGTGGCATCGTGATGGTTGTGGTGCTCCTCCACAGGTATGGCCACACAGAAGCGTACTGCCCGTGAGTAGACATTGCCTTACAAGGGGCAAGGGCATGTTGGCATCACAGCAGGAGCATGGGCCACAAGGGGCAGGGCCAGGTATGATGCGCAGCCGGGGCAGGTGCAGCAGGGGTAGGCAGACAGCATTGCAGGAGTACGCAGCAGGGACAGGCGCAGGCACATCATGGGTATGCGGGTTGCATGATGCTTGGGTAGGCAGGTGGTGGAGGGGCAGCAGCAACAGCCAGGCAGGACAACAGTATACACTCAGGGCTGCAGTGGCAAACGCAGCAGGGATAGACCATCAGAGAAGGGCATGCTTTGCGTATTGACAGGGAAGGATATGTCCATGCTTGTGCCTACTGGTGCTTGTGCAGATGCCCGCCCAAGGCGCATGATGTGATGGTGGCAGCAGTGGGGAAGGCGGTGCTAGCAGCAGCAGCAATGGTGGCAGCAGCGGAGGCAGCACAACAGGAGTAGGCCTTTGTAACAACGATGGCAAGCACAGAATGGCTAGGCAGGTAGTGTGGGACAGGGGCAAGCGGACAGCATACCAGAGGTAGGCAACCAGGACAGGCAGCAACAGTGGCAAAGGCGACAACGACATCAACAGGCATCGACAGCGGCAGTGGCGGCAACAGCGGCAGCAGCGGTGGCAGTGGCGGCAGCAGCAAGAGAAGTGTTGATACAAGTCAGCAATGTCAGCAATCTTTTAGAAATGTCTAGGTACACCTGTCTCGTGCTAGCCTGTTCTTGTGCCTGCGTGTTCTTATCTGTGTGTCCCATCATGTGTGCCTATCTGTGTGTCTATGCCAATGCATTCCAGCATTCCCAGCACAGCACAGCATAGTCAGGAGCGGCAGCCAGGCGTTGTCGGGGTGTTTGGTCAGCCTGCCCACTTCTAGTCATGCATGTCCTTGTTTTGTTGATCACAAGCATGCCCCTTGCTTGCTGCAGGTGTAACAGCCACATAGCGACCCCTAGGACCCTTCCCCCTAACCCTACCCTATCCCATCACCAACACCTCCAAGTCTCCTACGCCCCCACTTCCCCACTCCCCCTCACCTCCCCCCGGACATCGTGGTCCTCTCCCTACCCTACCCAGCAGCCAGGAGGAAGCCCTCTCTAGCCCCTCTTCTCCCTGCCCAATCTCATTCCTCTTCTTCCTCTCCTGCCTGCCCTGGCTGACCGCCTGCCGGCAAGTGGCTGACACCCAGCTCAGCCCAGCTGGCCTCCTGCCCCTTGGCTTCTTGCTCCTTCCCTCTGCTGTACCACCACCACCTCCGCAACCCGTCTACTTTCCCCCACCCCAGCGGGCAGCCTGGAGCCGGCGCTAGCAGTAGCCGGCGCTAGCAGTATGCAACATCATGTTGATGCAAGCGTATGACACAAAGCCTTGAAGTCTCAATGATACCTAGTCTTCTAATGTTATAGTGGGAGGGTAGGATGTTTTGTGTAAAGCTGACAACCGGTTAGCGCATGGATGGCCCGCTTGTACGGATAACCCATCTTCGCACCGTTCTCGTGTTCTTGCCCTTGCTAGCAAAACGTGCCTTACCAAGCCTCAATGTAGTGCACTACTCACGAGACGCAAGTGATAGCATGGTTTGCAGCTGCAATCCTGATACCCCTAGTGTCGCCCTCATGCACCGACCACATGCACACACTACATTGTTATGAATGCGTCTCCAGGACCTAGCTGTGTGCTGTTGACCATACAAGGGGCATAACACGCACCACACCCTAGCATGTGGCTGGATCACTGTCAGGCCTGCACTTGCTAGGCATGGCCGTGATGCATACATGCAAAGGGGGTATGTAGCAGGTGGCTACCACGTTTGCAGCATCAGCGCATCACCACGTGGTGGTGTTGTCCATACAAGGGGCATGTGGCGCACCACACCCTAGCATTAGGCTGGATCTGGTGAGCCTCCACTATAGGTACCATCCGTGGTCCAGCTAGCTGTGACACATTGGGTGTGGATCACTGCCAGGCCTGCACTTGCTAAGCATTACCGTGATGCATACATGCAAAGGGGGTATGTAGCAGGTGGCTACCAGGTTGCAACATTAGCGCATCACCACGTGGTGGTGTTGTCCATACAAGGGGCATGTGGCGCACCACACCCTAGCATTAGGCTGGATCTGGTGAGCCTCCACTATAGGTACCATCCGTGGTCCAGCTAGCTGTGACACATTGGGTGTGGATCACTGCCAGGCCTGCACTTGCTAAGCATGACCGTGATGCATACACGTGAGAACTTGCATGACTTCATGTTGAGCCCATGTGCACCTGTGTTTGTGCACCTTGCTTTGAAGAGCGTTACAGAAAGTCCCGAACCCCTAGAGGGGGAGGGCGGCCAAGCAGCCTAACGGCTGACGGCTTAAGCGGTGTAAGCCACCTATCATACATGCAAAGGGTGTGTGTAGCAGGTGGCTACCACGTTTGCGGCCTTATCGCATCACCGCGTGGTGGTGTTGTCCAAACAAGGGGCGTAGGTATCATTTGAGAAGAGGACCTGACCACCACCGTTTTCTTCATTACATTTTGACCATTCACAGCTTACAAATCACGTTGTGTGGCATGGAACTAAACGGACGCTCAGGACAGCCTTTTGAAAGCTTTTGTACCATGCAACATTCTTCTTAGATGGGCTCAAAGTTGCTGCTGATTGCAACTCAAGACTGCACTGCCACACACCTACAGCCTGCTGCTGTTGTCCATGTACTGCTCATGCACTACAACCTGCTGCTGCTGCTGCTCATGCACTGCAGCCTGCTGCTGCTCATCCACTGCAGCACACCTACAGGCAGGGCAGGGCTGGGCAGGGCAGGGAGGGGCAACGCAAGGCTGGGGTGGGGTGGGGCAGGGCTGGGATGGGGTGGGGCAGGGCTAGGCAGGGAGGGGAGGGGCAACGCAAGGTTGGGATGGGGTGGGGCAGGGCTGGGATGGGGTGGGGTAGGGCTGGGAGGGGGTGGGGCAGGGCTGGGATGGGGTGGGGCAGGGCTGGGATGGGGTGGGGCAGGGCTGGGCTGGGAGGGGGTAGGGCAGGGCTGGGAGGGGGTGGGGCAGGGCTGGGCAGGGAGGGGAGGGGCAACGCAAGGTTGGGATGGGGTGGGGCAGGGCTGGGATGGGGTGGGGTAGGGCTGGGAGGGGGTGGGGCAGGGCTGGGAGGGGGTGGGGCAGGGCTGGGCAGGGAGGGGAGGGGCAATGCAAGGCTGGGAGGGGGTGGGGCAAGGCTAGGAGGGGGTGGGGCAGGGCAAGGCAGGGAGGGGCAACGCAACTGATGCCACTGTTGCCGCCACTGCCGCTGTCGATGAGGTGAGGGCAACAAAGGGGGGGGCTGCACCTGCTACTGCTGCTGTCCTTGCCCAGGTGACAGCAGCAGGAGGGGGGGGTGCACCTGTTGCTGCTGCTGTCCCTGCCCAGGTGAGGGCAGCAAAGGGGGGGGCTGCACCTTTTGCTGCTGCTGTCCCTGCCCAGGTGACAGCAGCAGGAGGGGGGGCAGCACCTGCTGCTGCTGCTGTCCCTGCCCAGGTGAGGGCAGCCAAGGGGGGGGCTGCACCTGTTGCTGTGCATGCTGTTCTGCCTCCACATCATTGTCAAGACTGTTTACATCATCACAATCTTCGTCACCACCTGTGTGCGTAGAAGCATGAGATCATGAGAATCAGCAGTATGTAGCAGTAGCATGTGCAGCTGGCATGCTTTTGATTGTTATTACCAGGGAGACACTTCCTCTTTAGCCTTGGTGGTGCTCGTTTGACCGTGCCAGAGCTGAGATCTATCTTCTGCTTTTGATCAGGTATCAACATGTGAATGGCAAACTCTATCACGACCTCTAATAACTTCCACATGCCAAGAAGCTGTATGACGAGCAATCTGACACTCCTACCTTGGGCTGGAGATTAGCCAACTTCAGCTTGTCAAGGACTTGCCGAAGGCCTTATAGTGCGTTGGTGACAGCTTTCCAGCCTTCAGGAGACTCGCTGGTGATGGTGGTGAAAAGCAGACCCAGGTCGTTCACGAAAGTAGGATGCATGGCTGCTCCTTTGTCAATGTCCGGACCAAACAAGCTATAGTGGTCACAGCTGCGGTACCCTGGGGAGGCGCTATAGCACACGCAATACAATCGGCGAAACTTATGAGAAAACTCCTTAATCGTGTTGCGTATCGACGCCTATATACTTGTTGTTCTGCAGTGTCAACGCGGTAACCTTTTGGGTCTCAACAGCGAGCACAGCGAGCACAGCGAGCACAGCAATGATGGTCATGTTTAGCTCTGTCATCCTGTCGCTGTACGGCCCACAGATGGCGATTTCCAACGCGGGGTTCAACGCAGTGAGCGGTCACACGTTTGCCATCTGCTCTATTGAGGCGCATTGGTGCGGATGCCGCACATCCCACACTAAGCCGACGAAGTGGGTGCGGCAGAACGCCTCAGGAAGGGGTCGAAGCAATTTCTCCCTCCCACACGGTAGCAATTTCTCAACCCCGCGGAGAAATTCAACGGTGTGATCTATCTGCCTGGGGGCCGCTGGCGGAGACAAAGAGATCAAATGGAGCTCACTCTAGGAGAGTGATTCGTCTCTATCTCCGCGCATTGGAAACGGGAGAGAAGAGATCCGGACCGTTGGCGGCAGTTAGAGGGACATGGGCTGGCGGCGATCTCTTTCTCTCTTTCTCTTTCTCTCTTCTCTCTCTTCTCTCTTCTCTCTCCCCATGCGTCTCCGATCTCTTTTCTCTTTTCTCCGTGCATTGGAAACGCGCCCTAAGCCACTCCCAACTGCCAATGTTCAACGTTGCATCATTCTATTTGTCACCCAGAGTGCCTTGCAATCACCCCGTCCAGGTGCCTTTACCCCATCCACCCTGTCCATGTGCCTTGCACGCCCGGCAGGCATTGCGTTGGGTGTTTCCATTTGTGCACAACCAGCTCACTACGCTAGGTATATGGGGTCACAAGGATGTGGCTCACCGTCCACAGGAGACCCGTCACGCCGCTGTGATTTGTTTGCGACCTGTGATTTGTTCGCGGTCACATGGGGCAGCCCGCGAGCAAAGACTGCAATGGCTTGCGCTGATGGTCAGATAACCCGGACTAGATTGCAGCTGCCAATGTGACAAATGCTATCGAAAACGATGCAGTATGTAGAGAGCACTGAGAGACTTGCATGACCCATGTTGGGGCCCCATGAGTCCAGGAGGCGGCCTCCGACGGCGCATCATCAACCAGGTGCGCAGGGTCGCAGCGCCGCAGCGCCGCCAGGCGCAGCTATCGCGCTAGGAAGCAAACGAAGGCGCGACAAGGATCGGGAGCTTATATTAGCTAATATAGTCAGGCGTTCCCAACTACCTGAAAACCACCCCCCTGTGATACGAAGCCCGTATCTCCGCAGGCACTCAGTCAAAAATATATGTAAACAGTGCTGTGAACAGAGGAGAGTCATATCTACGAAATGGCAGACGCAGCAAAAACTATCTCGCTCTCAGCGGTGCTCAGTGCCTGTCCAATAATAAGCATTTGAATTCATGCGATTTCGCCACATGCGAGGCGCGCCGCACTAGCACGCTTCGCCACGCTGTTGTGAGTGGCACCTGCAACACGCAGCAGCAGTCGGAACATGTTTTGCTTTTGGCATGTGGACGCGACGACGGCAGTCGTGACGACTGGATACCACTATGAGCGGGGCTGGCGGTGAGGCACCTCCACGCGGTGGCCCTGGTAACAATCCGCGTTGACTTCGGTCGCACGGATTGGCTAAGCTACCTCACCACCGCACCCAGCGGTATATAAATTGGGATGCAACGGGAAAGCCTTCCCAGGCTTGAACGGGCACCGCTTTGTCCAGCGGAATACAAATGAGGTCCGGGTGCCGCACACGACCGCTGCGGGTCATCGAGCTGTTGTGGAGTTGCTGGCGTCATCAAGGAGGGAGCAGAGCTACCTCAACGCGGGACGTTGGCTGACAGCTGAAGTTTGGACTTTTGGAGCCTGAACTTCAGCTTTTAGTGCGACATCCGGCGGACAAGGCTGGAATTGCTCTCGTCAACGAGGAGAAGAGTTAAGGCCAGCTGTTGAGTGCACTAGTCTTTGCTCCTCTCATGCCTCTTTGTTTGCCTTGGGTGCTAGCTGTGGTCTGTGGCTACAGCTAGGGCAGCTTGATGGGGACATGTCCAGCCTGTGTCCAACGTTTGGAGGTGGGAGCAGGCCGCGCCACAGGCGGAAGCTCCTCCCTTAATGCACGCCGGTTTGTACCGGAATAGTTTTCTTCTTTCTCCCACTATGAGCTTTTGGAGCTGCTGCTGGCGCTAGTGCATTACCGGCTGCTCTACTACGCTTAAACAAGGTGCTAGGTGCAGTACGTGGTGTTGTCTCACCTTGCTTTGCTGCCCTCGACTTGTTAGCTGCAGGTGCCCCACGCTTACGGGACGTGCTTGCCGCTGCCAGCTGTTGCTGCTGCTGAGGGGGTGCACCAGCAGGCTCAGCCAGCTCAGGGGTGGTGCCTGCAGGTGTCAGCTGCTGCTGAGGGGGCGCAGCTGCAGCAAGCTTCCCACGGATGTGGGTGCACACGTGGCTCAGTAGCTTGGGTACCCTCCAGCTCGTGTGTACCTCCTGCTTGCGAAACTGGAGGTATGACTAAAGCTGCTTTCCTGTCATCTTCATTGCCTCCTCGACAGTTGTGTGGCCATAATCATGCCCCCTTAAGGCAAGGGCATGGGCCGCTGCAAGCCGCTGTTGGCACGCATGGTCACCCACATTAATCACAACCCTCCCGACCTTGTGCGTTGCATCTGTGATCTGGCGCTCTGCCTTTGCTGACCGCTGTGCTGCAGCTGTGGCATCCTCCTACACTTCATCACGGAGCTGACCCATATGCTGCTGCAAATCATGAACATCCACAGTCTTCATGGCCTCCTTGCATGCACTCACAGGAATTAGCAGCGATAACTGCGCAGTATCCATGGTAACTGCTCTGTTATTCATGATACTGCGCTGCTTATCATGGATACTGCGCTGCTTATCATGGATACTGCGCTGTAATCCATAGATACTGCTCAGTCAACTATGGATACTGCGCAGTCAACTATGGATACTGCTCAGTCAACCATGGATACTGCGCTGTCAACCATGGATACTGCGCAGTCAACCATAGATACTGCTCAGTCAACCATGGATACTGCTCAGTCAACCATGGATACTGCTCAGTCAACCATAAATACTGCTCAGTCAACCATGGATACTGCTCAGTCAACCATGGATACTGCTCAGTCAACCATGGATACTGCTCAGTCAACCATAAGTACTGCGGAGTCAACCATGGATACTGCTCAGTCAACCATGGATACTGCTCAGTCAACCATGGATACTGCTCAGTCAACCATAAATACTGCGCAGTCAACCATGGATACTGCTCAGTCAACCATGGATACTGCTCAGTCAACCATAAATACTGCGCAGTCAACCATGGATACTGCTCAGTCAACCATGGATACTGCTCAGTCACCCATAGATACTGCGCTGTCGTCTATGGATACCCTTGTGTCGACTAAGGATACTGCTCAGGTGACGACATCATTTGCTATTGTGTCCCTGCAACGCCATTGTGGTCTCTCTGTTGCACAACTTCCTTATTTTCTCTACTGTGTGTTGTGTGGGTTGGTGTGACAGCGGTTATTGCTGATGATGATGGTTAACCTCCTGTTGATGCCGCAAGCCTATTCCTGCCCTTGATTAAGTCCGTGTAAACCTTAACCCATGTTGCCTGGGTCCAGATGATGGGATACTTACTATAACTGTGGGCTGGGCTCTTACACTGTGTGGACCTTACACACGTCATCAGGCTCATTTACCACCATCACTAACATTGACAACGACAACATATGAGAGGCAACGACATCATGACCAGCTGCCCTTTCACCACCACACCAACATCAATGCAACTTGAGCAGCAACAACAGCCTGACGCACACCTGCATTGGCCCCATGTGTACCTTGTGGTCGGGGTGTGATGATGTGTAATGGCTATTGATCTGCTGGCGCCATACACAACCCCTTACTACTGTCCCTTGTGGCGCTTAGCCGGTGGAGCCTCCCCCCCACCCCCTTCCCCAGCACCCTTCTGCCCGTTGCCCCTGCTTCCGCCCCTGGCCCCGCCTCTGCCCCTGCCACCGCCACTGCCGCTGCCAGTGCCCCTGCCCCTGCCTCTGCCCCCCTTCCTGCCCTGGCTTCCACCCCTGCTTGCAGCTGGCTTGTCCACCTGCTTGGCCCCACCCTTCTCCTCTCCCGCAGCTGGACCACCCTGGACCGCTGCTGCTGGTACCCGCCGTGGCAGCCCCCCCCTGGGCCACCTTTGCTGCAGCTTTGGCTGCCTTAGCAGCCCTGGCCTCAAAGACCGAGAATCAGGACTTCCGGGATATCTGCACACACATTGCATCACAGTCTTTACAGTCATGTCTGAGCTAGATTGGGCTGGTATTGGTTGCACCTCTATTCACCACTGCTATACCTGGCCTCCTGCCTCACCTGCTGTGTCACCGAGAAGGCCACCAGCAGCTGCTCCGGCACCTTCGACACCTTGGCTCTGCACAACAACACCACATTACATGTGCTTGCCATGCAACGATTTCAGCAGGGTATATAACTTGCCATTCGATAACTGCCCATTTCACCTTTGCTTTGGCCCTGCGGGACATCGTGCTCTTGGGTTGGGCTGAGCTGAACAAGGAGGGGCGCGCCTTGGTTGGTGGGGCTGTGGCTTTAGCAGGCGGGGCTGCAGTGTCCAGCTGACGCTTGGTCCCACGTTGGTCACCCTGCAGAAATTACACATGGCAGGGATTGCAGGGATTGCAGGGACCACCAAGTTACACATGCGTGCTGCCATGTGGGCACTGCTTTGCTGCCATGTGGCTACTGCTCTGTTGCCTTGTGGCTATTGAGCAGTATCCACATGACTACTGCTTTGTAGCTTTGTAGCTATATTAACGTCCTGTGATCTCTGTGATGGCACTGCTCTGTAGTCATGTGGATACTGCTCTGTAGGCATATGGATACTGCTCTGTATTTATGTGGATACTGCTATGTATGCATGTGGATACTGCTCTGTAGGCATATGGATACTGCTCTATAGTCATGTGGATACTGCGCAGTAGGCATGTGGATACTGCTCTGTAGCCATGTGGATACTGCTATGTATGCATGTGGATACTGCTATGCATGCATGTGGATACTACTCTGTAGGCATATGGATACTGCTCTGTAGTCACTCGGATACTGCTCTGTAGTCATGTGGATATCGCTCTGTAGGCATATGGATACTGCTCTGTAGTCATGTGGATACTGCGCAGTAGGCTTGTGGATACTGCTCTGTAGTCATGTGGATACTGCTCTGTAGGCATATGGATACTGCTCTGTATGCATGTGGATACTGCTACGTATGCATGTGGATACTGCTCTGTAGGCATATGGATACTGCTCTGTAGTCATGTGGATACTGCTCTGTAGGCATATGGATACTGCTCTGTAGTTATGTGGATACTGCTATGTATGCATGTGGATACTGCTATGTATGCATGTGGATACTACTCTGTAGGCATATGGATACTGCTCTGTAGTCATTGCATACTGCTCTGTAGTTATGTGGATACTGCTTTGTATCCATTACTTACTGCGCAGTATGCAAGTAGATACTGCTCAGTAGTTATAAGGAGGTGATATGATATGGTGATCTGGCTTGGCAGCACCTGCTCTGCAGCCTTGTCACTTCTGCCACCAGCGCGTGACGGTGAGACATGTTTCGCCGTCACTGCAACATCTGGCTCTGTATACACAAGGGCACCGAGCAAGGGATCATCAGCGACATCACTGGCCGACGTGTTTGCACCTTGGATTGATTCATATGCTGCCGTGCTTACCTGTGATGCGCTTGATTGGTTGGCGTCGCACTCCATGCTGCTCCATGATCACTTATTGGTGGCTCTTGCCTTGCTCTTACCGTGCTCGTACTAACCTCCGAAGCTGGTCTCCTACCTGCTCACACCTTGGGCTAGCTGCCTCACGGAGAGGCAGGAGGGGAGGGGAGGGGGAGGGGGAGGGGGGGCAACAAGGGAGGGGAGGGGTGGGGAGGCAATAGGGGAGGGGAGGCAACTCTTGACTTTGTTCACTGGCTGCCGCTCCTGGCTGCTTCTCCTAGCCGCTGCTCCTGAGAGGGGAGGGAAGAAGTAGACCACCAGACCTGGTGTGATCACCTGCAGAAAGAGCCATGCTATCGATAGAGTTGTACTCAGGGCACTTATTGGCAGGGGGCTATCCACTCACCATTTGACCCTTGCTCTTCCTCCCCCTCCTTGCTCCTTGCTGTGTCCTTACATGTTACTGCTCTATGCCTATGCAACCACCTTGTTAGTACAAGGCAACACAACCCACCTGCAGGGGAAGGTAACGAGGTGGTGGTCGTCATCGTTGCACTGCCGCACCTGCACAAGCAGAGTAAGTTGCATGGCTGCATTGGTGACGCTGGCGGCGAGGGTGGCTGCGTAGCGCTGCGGGGCTGCGCTGGCTATGAAGCTATATGTGTGGCTGCGAGGTTGGCTGAGACATTGGTTGCAAGTCAAGATCAGGATGCTTTGCGTTGTGCCTGCAAGGTTGGGCAGCTGCGGGGATGCAAGGCTGGGCAGCTGCGGGGATGCCTTGCCGCGAGGCGCTCGATGGCTAGTCGAGGCTGTGTGGTCTATGGGCCGTGGCCCCAGGCAAGACTGCGGCGAGCTAGCTGTGTTGCAGGCATGCCGCGATTCTAAATGGTTGCAGGCCGCGATTCTCAGGAAAGTTATTCATAACTCCATGATGCCGTTTTTGAAGCGCGCAAAGAAAGGTGTGCTAGGTACCAGCGTCCCAGCCAGCCTCGCAGCCAGCCTCGCAGCTAGCCTCTCAGCCGGCCAACAACGCAGCCGCAATCTAGCCTGAAGCTCCGAGCCAGGTAACCCCGTAGCTGCCTCGCTACCCAGCCACACACCAACTCGCCACTCAGCAAAACTCCGCCAGCCTGCTTCGCAACAATGCAGCCCTGCAATCTGGCCTAAAGCTCCTAGCCGGCAGCCCCGTAGCTGCCTCGCAACCTAGCCACGTAGCCAAGCAACCTAGCCACAACAATACTCCGCCAACGCGGCCTGGCAATCTTGCGAGGTGTAGTCGCGTGCGTGCAAGCCGCGTGCACACAACGCCACCCAGCTGCCTCTTGCTGATCATTGGCGTTGTCCCACTCCATTATCTGCTCCATTGTCTCATTTTTTAGCCCTCCTTCATTGACACCCCTTCATTGACTCTCCTTCATTGTCCCACCCTTGCCGCAGATATTGCCCAGCCCCTCCCCTCCCAGCCCTTCCCCTCCCCAGCCCCTCCCCTCCCAGCTGCGCATCAAGTTAGGTCGGGTCTATATACTGCCTGCCTGCTGCCCCATCACGGTGAGTACCTTGCCTGTTCCTAGCCGGTGAGTAGCGAGCTCCCTGCTAGTGTGTTGCAGCTAATAGTCCCGACTAAAATGTCACCACGCCCCTTGCTTGCCGCAGGTCTAATGGTTCCACCTTTTCTTCCCGCCTCCTCCTTATCAATAACCCCGCCTCTCTGCCTGTCTCCCAGCAACAGCCATGAGCGGTAGCTAGGGATTAGCTAGTGCTAGGGCCCTAGAAACAGGAGCAGCAAGGAGCAACATGGAGTGAGCGGTGAGTGCTGACCCCCTTGCTGAATAGTGATCACTGATCACCTAGCCTTACCTCTGGTTTGCCATGTGTTTGCTGCAGGTCTGACGGTCGCACTTAGTGCTCCTTCCCCCCACCCACCATCACCATCCTCCTTTTTCTTTCCTATACCCACCACCACCATCTACTACCACCATCCAGTCTATCACCCTCCCCTCCCCTCTCCACACCTCTCCTCGCGCCATGCCCCGCCCACCCTCCCGCCACCACCACCCACCACCACCTCCACCCCCCTTCCCTCCTCCACACTAACCATTACATGCACACTAACCATTACATATGTTTATAGCAAGCGCATGAGCCAATGGACAATGGCAGTGGGCATCATCATCACATGCAGTGGCGTTTGGAGGTTAGTAAGAGCATGGTAAGAGCCATTAAGAAGTCATCATGGACCAGCATGGAGTGAGCGGTGAGTGGCCCTAATCACCCAGCCTTATCGCCTTATCGCCTCCCCTCACCGTTGGCATACCGTGTGTTTGCTGCAGGTTTTACAGTCACACCTACCTCCCTTCTCCCTCCCCCCCACCCCCCTTCTACCTTCCCATACCCACCGGTCGCTACCACCATCTACTACCACCATCCAGTCTATCACCCTCCCCTCCTTTCTCCACATCCTTCCTTGCGCCATGCCCCGCCCGCCATCCTGCCACCACCACCCCCCAATCCCCCCGATCCCCCCTACTCCCCCCAATACCCCCTCCTCCCCTCGCCTTGCCTCCCCACCTACCCCACCCCACCCCACCCCTCTGCCTTGGAAGGAAACGCAGGAGTCACCCTCAGCACACCTAGCTGCCACATGCCAATGGATAATGGCAGTGGCATTATCACCACACATGAATTGAGCATTGCCGCAGCACAAGTCAAGCCAAAGTCCAAGATGGTTTGAAAAGCACGAAACTGAAAGTACTAAGTTGTCAGCTATATTTTGTAAAGCATGATGTTGTCAGCTTAAGATAAACAGTAGTACAAACGTTGTAATTGTAAGAGAGCAGGTGCCACATGGCCACGTGGCCACAGAGATGGCTACATAGCAGTATCCACATGACTACAGAGCAGTATACACATGACTACAGAGCAGTATTCACATGGCTACAGAGCAGTATCCATATGACTACAGAGTAGTATCCATATGCCTACAGAGCAGTATCCACATGACTACAGAGCAGTATCCATATGCCTACAGAGCAGTATCCACATGACTACAGAGCAGTATCCATATGCCTACAGAGCAGTATCCACATGCCTACTGCGCAGTATCTACATGACTACAGAGCAGTATCCATATGCCTACAGAGTAGTATCCACATGCATACATAGCAGTATCCACATGCATAAATAGCAGTATCCACATGACTACAGAGCAGTATCCATATGCCTACAGAGCAGTATCCACATGACTACTGCGCAGTATCCACATGACTACAGAGCAGTATCCATATGCCTACAGAGCGGTATCCACATGCATACATAGCAGTATCCACATGCCTACAGAGCAGTATCCACATGACCACAGAGCAGTATACATATGACTACAGAGCAGTATTCACATGGCTACAGAGCAGTATACATATGACTACAGAGCAGTATTCACATGGCTACAGAGCAGTATACAATGACTACAGAGCAGTATCCACATGACTACTGCACAGTATCCACATGGCTACAGAGCAGTATCCACATGACTACAGAGCAGTATCTAATGACTACAGAGCAGTATTCACATGATTACAGAGCAGTATTCAATAGCTACAGAGCAGTATCTATATTAATACAGAGCAGTATCCACATAATTACAGAGCGGTATCCACATGCCTACTGCGCAGTATGCAATGGCTACAGAGCAGTATCCACATGACTACAGAGCAGTATGCAATGACTACAGAGCAGTATTCACATACATACAGAGCAGTATCCATAAACTACAGAGCGGTATCCACATGCATACGTAGCAGTATCCACATGCCTACAGAGCAGAATCCTTATGGATACTGCGCAGGTGACACTAGCTACTGAGCAGGTGACCATGGATACTGCGCAGGTGACGCTGCTAATTTGTGTGAGTGTGTGTGCAGGGACATCAACTGCAGCAGAGCTGGCAGCTCCATGTACCTGCCACCACCATGCTTCAACAGCTGCAACAAGGACTCCACTGGGGCATTGGAGATGGGGCAGGCAAGGTAGTACTGTTCGAGGTGAAGGCGCAATGCGGGGCTGCCAGGGTCGCCGTTCACAGCCATGGCACGAATGTCAGATGCATATTGACGCCAAGTGCCATAAGGGTCCTCTTGCTGTTGCTGCTGCTGCATCCGCTGCTGCTGCTGCTGCCCATCCTCAGGCGGCGGCAGCCGTAGCTCGGCATGGTACACCACATCAATCGCCACTTCCACGCTGTAACAGTTGTACGGCGCATGCAAGTGTGATGCTGGCCATAAGGTACTCTGAACCCTGTAAAGGGAACAGTGGGTTCACAGCCCAACGAGCTACCCCGCTCTAAGCTCGTGGTACATGGCATTTAGGCTAGGTCATCCTGTGGGGTGCGTGGTTGACAACTCCCGCACGTTACACACGCGCGTAGCTTGGTCTGAGCTGCCAAGAGCAGCGAAGAGGTGGGGCAAGGCCATTTGAGCCTGCACATGATGCTGGTAGTAAGTCCACATAGCACCACAGTGCTCCTGCAAATAGGTCGCAAGCTGCTGCTTCTGCTGCTCGCGCTGATCTGCTGGCTATGCAGACCTGCCAGAAGGGGCCATGTGTCCCAGGTCCCCAGACGAGCTAGCACATCCTAGGTGTGCCGGTAGAGCTCAAAAGCGTGCAGACCGTCATCCTTGCTGGCCCACATGAGCTCGGGCACCAAGAAGCTCTCCCCAACCACTGCCACCACGCTGAGCCTGAGCAGCAGGCTGTTGTCCTGGAGCAGTTGGCTAAGGGTGACAGCCCATGGTGGAGACATACCCTTCTGCCGCTCAAGCAGCTGTGACACAGCATCTCTCGCATGCGCCCAGACGCGCAGCATGGTCACCGTTGAGCAGATGTAGCTGGCCCAGCGTGTGTCACACGGCACTTGGGGCTTGGCGCCCCATGCTCCCATGCCGAGCGGCACCCAAGCTCCCATGCCGAGCGGCACAGCAAGCTGGCAATGGATTCAATGGCTGGGCGGATGTCACCACCCAATGCAGCCAGCCCAGCCAGCAGGGTGTTGTGTATGCCGTGGCTATAGCAGGGCTGCGCCCGAATGCAGCCAGCCTGCCTCTTGAGTTGGAATGAAGATGTCAGTTGGTGAGGGTGCTGGGCTGAGCTGCTCCGCCATACTGCCCATGGGCCGGCCATGGCTATCCAGCCTTCCATAGCCAGCCTCTGCACACCGCCTCAACACCTCCACTGAGACGGGGTGTTGCTCCAAGACCAGCAGCTGCTGCCTCTGCTTGAAGGTGAGTGGGGAGCGGTGGGGGCGGTGTTTGTTCCGGTAGATATGCACCTGACCCTGGAGGCGGTGTCGAGCAGCCCGTAGGGAGTGATTGGTAGCTGCCGCTCTGTATGCCACCTGCTGCAAAGCCGTGTGCTCACCCTGCAGGCGTTGGTGTGCTGCCTGCAGGTCGCCTAGGTCGCCCTGCAACCCATCCACTGTGCCCATAGGGGGCAGGAGGCTGATGGCAGGCTGGGAGGAGGGGCTACTGGGAGCTGGGCGGGGTAGACGAGGTTGGGAGGTGGTGGGTTAGGATGTGTTGGTGGTGGCCACGGAGCGGAGTGGTAAGCCAAGCTCAGTCGGCTCCTCGTGCACCTGTAGCCATCAGCATGTGTACCTTGTAAGCGGTATAACTTGTCACATACAAACCCAATGATTGAGTTGCATAGTGCCATGGACGCGTTAATGAGTATGCTACAAATGGTATGTGTGAGGTCAGGCTGTTTGTTCAATGGTGCGAAACATAAAGCGGATCATAGCTGGAGGGAGTGACTAGTCCCCACTGTGCCGCCCACCATTACAGCGATACAGCGCTGCCACACACAAACCGGGGTTCCTTCACATCCTCGCCAAGCGGCCTGCACCATCAGGAACCTCGCGCAGCCATGTTTGCCGGACTTCAGTGGTGTGCGCCACCGACATGTCGTGCATCGCTAACGGATAGCCAAGGACGTAGCTTACCGGTGTAGCTAACCACGGTCTGCGATTGGGACACATTCGGGGTCACATGTGGCTGACCGCATCGAAAGACTCCGATGGCAATTCCAGTCTTACGTTAAACGCGCAATATCACATCGCAGCAGACGCAACAAACGTTACATCAAAAGATTGAGTAGGTGGGCTGCAGTTGCATGAAGATTGCCAACCCCATGTTGGGAACGCCTGAAATATAGTTGGCTGGCTGTTAGGGTGGTTCCCCCCCAAACTAAGAAGAAGAAGAAGAAGAAGACTACTCCGGTATTCACCGGCGTGCATTAAGGGAGGAGCTACCGCCTGGGGCGCGGCCTGCTCCCACCAGTCAAGCCAAAGAAGAGGCGACCCCCCTACCCTCCCTCCCTCTTAGCAGCCCTGAGTCTGTAGCTTGTCTTTGCAATGGAGTGGGCTGTCTCCACCGCGTGTCTCGTTAGCTTGTTTAATAGTTTAGTAGGTCACCCCCGCCATTGGCCCCGCAATTCACTTTTTGGCACCGTCTTTGATCCGCTGCATGTAATTCTTCCACCATTGGGCTCTACATCTCACAACGGTGTCGCTAGCAGGTTAGGCCCTCTTTTGTCGATTGTACTGCACTGTCTCGACGACATGATTAGCTTCGCAATGCCATTCTCTATCTGTTTCTATGCGTGTCGCAACAGGAGAGATGAATTGTGTTGGAAAGCTTGCCCTCCCGGTGCAGTTGTTTTAGAGCACCGGGATAGTAGGGCGCGTGCCAGCGGCCTAGCCGGAGAGTGTACGAGTGTGACTGCTTGATATAGAGCAGTTGCCAGGCAGAGTACGGCACCCTGAACTGGTGTCGTCGTCTGCCCGTGCAATCTTAACAGGTAGGCGCGTGCTTGGCGCCAGCTTGTTCTGGCAGTTCTGTGTAAAACCCTGAACTGGTGTCGTCGTCTGCCCGTGCAATCTTAACAGGTTATGGGCCCACGCGCTGACGCGTGTTAAGACGCCAGTAAGTTGCTGGCTAGGGTTCGTGTGGTTGACAGCCGAGTCGACCAGCGATGGCAACTAATCCCTCGATCTCTGGCAATCAGCCTACCATTCTCGATGATGACAACTGGCCGATCTGGAGCATCCGGACTGAGGGCCTGCTGATCGTAGCAGGCCTCTGGTCCGTCGTCACCGACGGCGTCACCCCCTTACCCACCGCGCCAGCAGCCAACGCCACTCAGCAGGAGCAGGCAGCGTATACTGCTGAGCTTACCCGCTCTCGCGCAGAAACAGCCCTGGATCGGAAAGCCAAAGCCTTTATCCAGCGGCACGTCTCCAATCTCCACATCTTCACTGTCAAGAACGCAGACTCAGCGCAGGACGCCTGGGAAACCCTTGAATCCCAGTTCACCCAATCGTCAGTCGCGCGACAGTCTCAGCTTCAACAGCAACTCAGCCTCCTACGCATGGAACCCGGCGAGTCAGTTGCGCGCTTCTATGCGCGTTTGCAGCAGCTGCTAACAGAGCTCGAAGCATGCAGCTGCGAAACCTCTGAGTCCACAGTGGTGCTGGCCATTCTGGCAGCCCTGCCGCCTGAGTATGAGGGCACGGTCGAGAGACTGCGCTATGACCAGACCAGCGCAGACCTTACAGTTGAGCGCATCAAGCGTGTGCTGCTGCAGAAGGAGGCAGATCTACTCAGCAAGCAAATGCAGCAACAGCTCAGCACCTCCTCATCCACACTCTGGTCGTACTCCTCCCCTTCTGAGCACAGGGGGGCTGGCAGTTCAGGTAGCCAGGGGGGCAGGGGCAGGAGCAGGGCCCCTCAGCAGCCTCGTGAGCAGCTGTCCAGGGCACAGTCTCCTGACAGGTCCACCAGGGATGCTAGCTCACATGCTCACCTGACCTGCAACTACTGTGCCAAGCCAGGTCACATCATGTCTGAGTGCTTCATCTTTGACAGGGATCAGCGCAACCGCATGAAGACTCTGTTCAGCAACCCTGCCAGGACCAGCAGCCCTGGTAGAAGGACCAGCCCAGGCAGAAGCTCCAGCCCAGCCAGGCCGTCCAGCCCCAGCAGAGGCAGGACCCAAACTCCTGGCAGAGCAGCAGCTCAGAGCCCAAGCAGGGGTGCCTCCCTGTTCACTGCTACTGCTGCTGATGATGATGAGGATGATGATGATGATGATGATGTCCTCATGCAGATGGTGCAGCCCAAACTGAACTTCAACAGCGATCTATACAGCCCCTTCTTCATTGACTCAGGCGCATCCCAGCACATTCTGAAGGACCTGCAGTTCTTCTACAACTACACAGCCTTTGCGCCTGACAAGCACAGGCCTGTGAGACTGGCAGCAGCAGGCCACAGGGTCTGGGCAGTCGGCTCAGGCAGTGTGTTTCTCAGCACCAAGCGAGGTTCCTGGTTCCTCAGCCATGCCCTGTATGTGCCTGACAGCAAGGAGAACTTCATCTCAGTGTCAGCAGCCACAGACGACGGCAGCAGCTTCCTGTTCCGTGGTGACCTGTGCCAGATCAGCAGCAACCGCTTTGGCAGCATGCTCAGGGTAAACGCACACAAGATCAGGAACTCTTACATCCTGGCTGCTGTCCCCATGCCTGATGGCCCAGATACAGACTCTGAGCCTCAGAAGCTGTACAACATCCAGCAGTCAACCCTACAGCCAGACAACCGAGTAAAGCTGGAGCTTCTGACCAACACTGCTGCGCCCTCCGCCAACAGCTCCACATCCGACTCCCCCAAGGTGTGGCACCAGCGCCTGTGCCATGCTTCCTATGCTGCTTTATCCCGTATGCAGTCAGAGGGCATGGTGTCAGGTGTCCCTGTTACAGCATCACAGTTTCGGGCAGCTGCCTCTGATCCAGCCGTGTGTGTGGGCTGTGTCAAGGGCAAACAGCACAAGAATGTCGCCTTTGCAGACCCACCCCCAAATGCAGCACCAGTGACAGCACCCCTTGGCCTGATCCACATGGATGTCTGTGGCCCAATGCATGCAAGGGCCAGGGATGGCAGCCTCTATGTAGCCACCTTCCTTGACGAGCACACCAAGCTGTCTGTGTGTGTGCCCATCAGCAGCAAGTCGCAAGTCCCAAATGTAGTCAGAACTGTGATAGAACAGCTGGAGACTCAGTCTGGCTTCCGCTGCAAAGCCATCCGCACAGACAATGGAACAGAGTATGTCAACGGCGGGATGAAAGAGTACTGCAGCAGCAAAGGCATCGTGCACCAACACTCAGCACCATACAGCCCCCAACAGAATGGTGCAGCTGAGCGCCTAAACAGGACAATCTTTGAGAAGGCCCGCAGCATTCTCCATGCTGCTGATATCTCTCTCAGCTTTTGGGCTCATGCAGTCAAGTATGCCAACTATGTCAGATGTCTACTCCCTGTGCCAGGTCAGCCACTCACACCCTGGGAAGCCTTTTATGGTGTCAAGCCTGACCTATCTGGACTCAGAGTGTTTGGATGCAGGGTATGGCTCCATGTGCCTGACCATAAGCGCAGCAAGCTGCAGTCTAAGTCAGTTGAGGGTCTGTTCATTGGCTATCAGCCTGGCTCCAAGGCCTACCTAGTAGAAGTCAACGGCAGAGAGACCTGCAGCAAAGACATTGTGTTTGACGAGCTGTCTGTACTGCAGCCTGCACGCCAGCATGATCAGCCAGCCCAGCCTGTGTTTCTGTTACCCCTCCCACCCAGCCCTTTGTCCTCCTCTGAGCCAGCAGCCCCTGCTGAGGGGGGCAACAGTCTGCAACAGACCAGCAGCAGTGGCTCTGACGACAGTGGGAGTAGCAGCAGCAGCAGCAGCAGCAGCAGCAGCAGCAGGCCAGGCAATAGTGCACAGCAACCACAGTCCAGACCCTTGCAGAGAATTGAGGCACAAGACGACAGCAGCAGACCTGACTCTCCACTCAGCGAGCCAGAGCAGAGAGCCACAGAGCCAGAGCAAATCAGCCTTACTGCCAGAGGGGTTGCAAAACCGAGAGAGTTGTTTGCGACCTAGCGTAACAGCGTCTGCTAAAGCCAAGCGTACCACCGCAACCAGCACGTCATTTCCAGCCGAACGAGATGAGAACCGCCAGACGACCTCTGGAGGCGACGGGCACACTGGCCTACATCAGCCACGCCGTCAGCCTGCAGCCCGGTAAGCGCACCAGCGCTGCATACCTCATCGTCCTGCTGTTACTTTGCTGCTCTGACCTATCCAGCAGCAAAAACACAGCAGATCCCTACGGTAACGATGGGTATAGCCACAGGGAGATGGCAGCCGACTGGATAGCGACAGCTGCGGACTGGCATAACAGCAGACAGTCACAACAACGTTGCAACCTTTACGACAATCAACCCAAGCCCAGCACGCCCGTATGCGGCTTGACCTCCTTGCAACCTCTGCGCTATAACTATCCGCAGACACAACTCGGAGATAACTCGGAGAAGCATTTGGCGACACAACTCGGAGATAACTCGGAGAAACATTCGGTGACACAACTCGGAGACAACTCGGAGAAACATTTGGTGACACAACTCGGAGATAACTCGGAGAAACATTCGGTGACACAACTCGGAGATAACTCGGAGAAACAATTGGGGACACAACGAGGAAAGAACTCGGTGACCAAACAACTCGGAGACAGATGGAGAAAACCACAAACCACTTGGAGCTGGCTTAGGGCATCCCAATATTGGTGGCCTCAGCCAAACAAACCTGATGCTAACATCATACGGCAACACAAGGCAAAGGCCAACACCTCATGTGATGCATGCAACACCCCACCTGATCTGCTCCACGTGCTATGCAAACAGGTCACCACACCGCAACACACAACCACATCTATACTCATGCACTGCCTCATGTGTGCAGGTGGATCAGCGGCCACTCGAGCAACGGTGGGAAGCATCACCGTCCACACAGGCAACATCTGTGGACAGGCATATGACTACATGCCGTATGCTGGGGCAACTTCAGCAGCAACCACTAGCAGCAGGAGGCGCATGGACCCCAGCCTTGGCCCTCTGGGGCTGAACCTTGCCTCTGGTCTCCATGGTGAAGACACAACGCACATGCAGTACCTCGGCAACGTCACTCGCGCTGAGTTGCAGCCCAGGGCACCAAGGTACATCGAAGTGCCACAGCTGAAACGCGGCAACCAAGCGGCTGTGAGTGCCACCATCGCCAAACACCTGGAAAAGCAAGGCACTCCGGCCATCGACGGTGTCAGCTGCACCGTCAATAAGATCACCATCGACAACATCGACATGTACATGGCCACCTATGGGGTCAGGGTCGCAGCCAAGGACGTCCCAGCAATCCTGACAGCCCATGAGACTGACCCCGTCATTGTGGACATCCACAGCGGCCTCAAGGTGGAAGAGGGCAGAATGCGGTGCATCACCAGCGAGGCAGGCGCTGCAATGGGCTCCCACACTACCAGAGCGTACGTGCAGATCCATGCCATGCCCAGCCTATTCAGCTGTGACAGCAACTCTAAAGTCATCACCCCCAACTCACCATCCCGCCTGGCAGAAATCAGGCAAGTCATCCACAGCGCTGGAGCAGGTACTCTCTTGGCCGAATTTGGCTCCCCCCCCGACGACCCCCAGATGCTGCCAGCCTACGTGGCGAGGGTCAAGAGCAGCGAGCTGTACACCCTCCTGCGCGCCCTGGATGTCACTGCTCTGACACCGGACCCGTCCCACAGACAGGGCCTCTATGTGATCCACAGTGACAACGATCAGCTGACCGCCATGCTGAGCAAGTACCACAAGATCCAAGTGACGGTACAACACATGCTCAAGCTCACCATCTACGCAGCAGAGCCCCCACCGGTACCGCGCTATGCCATCAGCATCAGTAGCGCTACGGGCAACATGGAGTCTATGGCAGCGCTACCCAAGATTCTGTGGCATCTGCAGAACCAGCATGTCAACGGCAAGCTTCCTGAGCTCCTGGATTACAACGCTGACGCAGAGACTAACAAGAACTGGAAGGCGCGCATTACGACAGAAACCCCTCGCCCTCTCCACTTCAGCAGCACACAGGGTGACCTCCTCTGCCTCAAAACAGAGGGGGACAAGCAGCTGCTGGAGATCACCTACAAGCATCCCCTAACCAACCAGGTCAGTCCCACCAGCACCACCCCAAACTCCCCTAACAGCAATCATCACACGCCCAAACCCTACCACCATGCCCAAAACACCTCGCACACACAATGTGATACAGGACACAAGCTCATATGTCCTACATTCACTTGTCACAGTGTCAACATGCACATGCAGGTGACCACCTTCACGACAGAGGGCAGCAACGCAGCTGCAGCAGCTATGGTCTTCTGCGCTATGGACGGCTCCAGCCTGGAGTCTGACAGCGACCTGCGTCGCCACTCAGTAGTGCTTCTGAGGGCAGGCAGCAAGCAGGACCAGATCAACGTGCTCTCGGCACTGCTATGCAAGGCGGAGTGGGAAGGGCTGCACGCAGGGCTACCGCGGCACATGATTGGCCCTGTGCCGCAGAAGGAGAGACCCAGACCGCCAGTTCTCTTCTCCTCCATTGTGGGGGAGGAGGAGCATGATAGCGTCGGCATCAACCGCGACCTCACAGGGCTCAACTACATCTCTGGACTGGACTTCTTCGTGCTGCGCTCAGTCTGCGCCACTGCGGAAGACTGCCAGCTGCAGTATGTCCGCGACGCCAATGCCCTCTCCTCACTCTACACTAAGGGCATGCAATACATGCTCCTTGCGTGGCTTGCCAGGGACAACACCCACTGCACCATGGCACCTGAGGTCATCCGGGCGGGCTCCCATCTGCCGCCCACCCAGCCACCCAGAGCCGCCCCTCGTACGGGCCTGGGCCTTAGCTTGCGGCTGGTAGCGGCACAAGCCCAGCTACAGGATCCCAGCGCTGCTATTCCCACCAGGCCTCCCTCCACCTCCGCAGGCACCTCCCAGACCCTGCGCCCCCCCGCTGGCAGCAGGCCATACACAGCAGGCAGAGGACAGCCTGCAATTGGAGGCAGAGGACAACCCCAGCTAGGAGCTGGTAATAGCCGAGGACCCTCCCCAACTGGGGGCCGCGGCAAGGGGGACCCTGCTGGAAGCCAGGGCAACAGGTCGAGCAGGGGGAGCAGCGGAAGCATCAGCGACTTCGACGAGCTTGCCATTACAGCGGGCATCATCCCCTCCCTGAAGGTAGGACACTACCCCATCACCACCAACATCCCACCACCAACTAACCATACTACCACCAGGTGGACTTACGATAGTAAGAGTAGCCACCCACAGCAATGTATTAACAATACGCTGATGACCTGCCTTGAACCTTGCAGGCCCCTGCACCAAGCAAAGCACCGGCCAATGACCCGAAACACCCACAGGTGCACGAGACATCTGGCCAAAACCCACCAGGTATGCTGCCCACCCACCTCCCCTTGCCAAACCTTCTCACATACACACTCACAACACTATCACCAAATCAACTACATGGTGGCCCACATAACCCTCACCCACTGCCATGATGCAGGGAATGAAGTGGTCAAAGGCAAAGTATGGGGGGACTCGCTGGCACGCAAACTGGCCGCTAGCAGCCATGCCCCGCTGGTAAGCATGACCACCACACACTTGCGCCAGGCTGACCATACAACTGGCCCGACACCACAACACACTATAGGGAGCTCCAGCCACAATAGATGGACCAAAAGGCACAGCCCTTGTGACCAATGCAGGTGGCACCGGACAGTGCGGAGCGATCGGCACAGCGCCTGTGCCGGGGACTGGAGGGCCCCATTGGAAATCACGGCCTGGCGGGCGGGAGTATGCCAGGTACCTCTCCACACGCAGCCGGCATGCCTGCAAACAGATCCTCACCACCCACACCACACATGCAGTCAACCCAACACTCTAACCCACCACCACCCTGATCTACACCACCTCACCGCAGGGGAGAAGACGGTGGAGGACCAGAGCACAGGCTCAGCGCCCCCTGTGAATGGGATCACTAACCCGGTAAGGGACCATGGCAGCCCCCAGACCCAGCACCCAAAACAGCTGCTGATAGGAACAACACACCAACCCTGCATATGGGCTGAGCACCTCTTCACCCAAACGGACCCCACTACCTGCTGCCCACACAGGTACCCCACATCCAACCTGGCGCCACAGGTGGTAATGGGGAAGGATACCCACCCCTTCCGCAACACAATGCCGACCTGCCAGGTAGACCAAGACTGCCAAGAGTGGTACCCTGCCACACACCAACACCATGACAAACACACCAACATGAACTCATGGCGAGACCTGCATGGTGCCGCAGACGCCGTTGGGGGCATGATGTGGAGCAACCCTGTCGCGCATGGAGAAGCGGCCGCCATGAGGGGCCTGCAGGTCGGAAATGGTTCCCCTGTCAAATCTGGTTATGCTGTGATATCTCTGACCTGCCTTAACTCGGATCACCACCACTGCAGGTTGCGCCATACAGCGCCGAGCGTCTGGCATACCGGCCAAACAGAGGTCTGGAGCGTCCTGCCAGCAGCCGCAACTTGGGACAGCGACTCCTGGAGGCCACAGGTGCTGACTCAACTTATACAGGGCTACAACACAGTCAATCAACAAAGGTACAGCTGGTATCCCCACATGACGCCTCCTCTATACATACCCACAGGAACTTCACCCCATAGTGAGGACATGAACCCAGAAGATGCCAGCATGGAGGGCCTGGAGGAACACGAGGTGAGACAGGAGGCCACACCGGTCAAAGCTAGTCCCCAACCACCACACGCTCAACTTGCAACACCATATACCCACATGGCGGGACGCAACAACAGCCCACACATTAACACACCATCCCACCTGTACCACATCCATAACACCCCCTGCACCACAAGCGCCAGCCTAGACGCACGCTGCTCATGGGGACACTGCTGCAGGCACCAGCCAAGACACCATACACAGCCTCACTCCACACAAACCACTCCCCAGGCCATCACTCAGCACATGCAACCGACGGGTTACATTGTACAGACGCTAGAAACAGACCTTCCACATTACGCTAGCATGTATCCCACAGATAAGAGCGCCACTTACAGGCTAACGTCCACCACTGCCCTGGCCACAGGAGACTGGAGATACTCAACTGAGCACCTGAGCAAGCCGACCTGCAGGCCTGGGCACCCCAGGAAGGAGAGGCTTGAAGAGGCAGAGGCCGGGACCGGCTGGGAGGAAAACGCAAGAGACGATCGAAAAGCTTTAGATTGGACAGTCCCATGGACTGCCTACCCACCTAAGACAGATAGGGAGGAATTTAAATGGGACGTGAGAGATGGAGAGCTAGGTTGGACACTATACCCAAGCACCGCACGACCCGCCCTCCCCAACTCAAATAGGGTAGAACTGTGCGGCCTGAGCTGCGCCCTCTGCCATGCCAGACCCGGCGAACACCATGCAACGCTCTTTTGTAATGCCCTTAGCCTTACACGATGGCATGACCAACCGTACGACACAGAGATGTCAGCTACACATGCAGTCATGCAGGCTGACAGGCAACATGCTGCTCAGCCCCACCACCACCACCTGCCAGCCCTGACCGCTGCAGGTTGGCATGACCAGCCGTACGACACAGAGATGCCAACTACACATGCTGCCATGCAGGCTGACAAGCGTTATGTTGATCAACCCCACCACCACCTGCCAGCCCTGACCGCTGCAGGTTGGCATGACCAGCCGTATGACACGGATATGCTAGCTACACATGCCGCCATGCAAGACACCCACCAACAACCGTATCCTCCTCACCACCAACCACGGCCCACACATATCGGGATAATCATAAGACAACAAGAGAAACTGATGAACATGCTCATGCTCACTGTGATATGCACACACTTGCTTACCACTATCTATCAACGCATGAATCACCCCCCAAAGCCAACAAAAAAGGACTCCAAACGTTGCCTCAAGAAGCACAAGAAACTACTCAGCCGTATCAGAGCGACGGTTAAAACCACATGCTACAACCTCATGATAGGGATAGACGGCACTCAAGCAGCCTCTTGTGCCCTCTGCAAGCTGGCCAACAGGTTTCACCTCTCCACACACGGCGCCAACAGCAGCCACCCTTTCACAGTCAATCAGTTCAATAGCACCCTACATGTCTACTGCACCTACCAGGTTGCAGCGAATAGGAATAAAACAGAAAATACACCGTGCACTGTGGACCCCCTATCTGCCGCCCGGGCGGTCTACCTGGCCTGGCTCCTGCTAGCCGCTGGGGATGTCGAAGCCAACCCTGGCCCAATCAACGGGCATTATCAACAGGCCCGGCACAGCTCCGCGTGTCAGATCTACTCCTTGAATAACGCTGCAGGCCACGAATGGGTCACCATGCATGACATTGACCACTTTTACGACAATAGGCTCCTCCAACTAACAGATTACTCCGAACGCGGCGCGTGGCTGATGGCAAGAGGCGCTGGCGGCTACTCGGACGAAGTCATTGAGATGTACTTGCGGGTCCACTATGGCCTAGCAGTACAAAGCATTGCCCAACTGAACCAACCCAATGACTGGACTGCTAACAACCTTGGGAACCTCGCCTGCCAGTACGGCACACACACATTTCTATGCAGAAGGCCAGGCCACAGCATGGCCATGACATGCAAAGACGGCACATGGCACCTAATGGACTCCATGAAATCAACACCGACGCCCATCTCGCGCATCCCTGCTGCAGCCAAGCGGACTATGCACCAGCTCTTTGTCATCACGCCCAACACCCGCTCACGGGAGCAGATACGCCTGTGCGAAGAAAAAGGCATCCACAACATCATTAGCCACGCGGAACATACAAGCAACCACAATCGCAACACCACAGCAGTCGAACCCACCCCACACACAGTTACAGCCCAGAACCTAGCTCATCCCTACATGGAAAGGCAATACGAAGAGTGTTGCCTAGTGCATGCTTTCAACATGGCCATGGGAAAGAAATGCATAGATTACCATGCAGTCATCAACCACTGCAAGCAACTAGCAGAGCACCTACAACACCTTGCACAAGCAGCACGAGACATAGGGCACACCGTACACACCTTCAAAACTGAGCACATCTACCATGCGAATGGTAAGTTCTCATCTGATACACTGAACCACTACCTCTACCGCAAACACCAAGAGCTACACACGTACCTGCACCCTGCCTCAACCTACCTGCCCATCCAGAGCATCACCCCCGAGGTGATCACAGCCGCTATTGCAAGTACGGGCGCCACATGCAACGATGCTGTCATCCTGCTATCCTACCAACACGCTACAACCATTAAGCACACGCAACAAGGGTGGCACCAGCTGGACTCATTCAACCGCATGCCCAAACCACTCTCCACACCTGACGACTGGGGCAGCCTCCAAGGCAACCTGCTCACCATCTGCACGGGCAATGTGAGACACACAAGATTCATTAGGAGGGAAATCTGGATAGCGGACCCGCTGGAGGCCGCCACACCATCGGCGCTAGCAGAACACTTCCGAGATCATCTGGACCCGATAGATCTCACCACAGACCACACAGAGGCAAGAGGGACCCCCGGCCCCTTGCACGTGACCACCACTACTGCTGAGACCAGCTGCACAACCGATAGCACACGCAGGGAGACAGCAGAGGGCATCCCCCCACACGACGAGCCTACCCGGCTGCGACAGCGCCGGGACACACCCACGGTCACTCTCCGTCCGCAAACACGTATCCATCGACCCACTACGCCCCTCGACAACGCCACCGACGCTGCCAACAAGCGCGTTCGAGTCACCAAGAGACACGGTAACGACACACACACTCAAACCCTCATGTTCAAATATCTCTGCAAACGCACCGCTGAGACCCACAACACTGGGCCAGTGTCCACCATAGACGAGACACCTAAACTCACGCCAGACATAGACCTAGGTACGAACCAACATCACAGCCCCCCACCGCCACCCACCCCCAACCGGCAACACATCACCCTCACGACCTTCAACGTCAGAGGCCTACACAGATCTAGAAACGAAGTTCTGAACCTTGTGCACAGCCAAAGCCCGGACATCCTGATCCTTACTGAAACCATGACCCAACCCAGGAGCAACAACACTAGCTCTGGCTGGCTAAAGAGGGTTATGCCCAACTATACTGTCCACCGCCACCAAGGCCACAGCGAAGTCCTCATTGGCATCAGACATGATCTAGCCATCCAGATGCAAGCTACCATGATACAACCGTGCACAGATGCGGATGTAAACACCCGCTGCGTCATCCTGAGCCTCCGCCAACGGCGAAGCGAAGAGCTCACACTCGTTGCCACGTACTGGCCCTCGGGGAACAACGACGACGCGCTCCCATTACGGAGGAAGATGCAAGAGCATATACGAACAGCCACTGGGCACCTGCCCGGCTCACTCATCCTGGCGGGAGATATCAATGCCACAATGAAAACAGAGGATCGCTCCGAGCACACCGAATACACACAAGACAACATGATGAGGGAGTTCGCAACAGAGATGCGCCTGTCCGAAGCTGATCCCGGCGACCGGGCCTGGACCTACCAACAACCGCACTGCAACAGCCGCATCGACGCCATACTGACGCGCGACGCAAGACACGGCCCTGTACACCGCACGCACGTCGACACGGACGCATATCTTAGCGACCACAGACCACTCACCGCCACACTCAGTACAGCCCGACTGGGCATAGACCTGGCAGCCCCACAAAAACCTCAGAAGCACAGCCACACCATCCTTACCACCCCCATTACCAATAAGGACAGGGAAGCCTACCGCCTGGCAGTGCAACAACCCAGCTCAGGTGCCCCACAACTGCACGCACACCTGACAACTTACCTTGCTCCCATGTACACTGATGCTATCCACTTCCTGACCACGATTGACAAGGCCAACCCCCAACAACCACAGCGCCTAACGTTGGTAGCAGGCCTCCCAGCCAGGGAAGCTGTAGACACCGCAGCTACCATGCTCACAACCCTACTGCAAACCTGCAGGACGACAGCTATCAAGACGTGCAATACTAAGACCCTAACAAGGGGGGGCCAACACTACCAACGCAGGACCATGTGTAGGATTAGACAGGCACTAGGCAAAAAGCTCAAAACCACCAGAGAACTCAGCCGGAAGGCTAGAGTGTTTTTCAAGCAAAACAACGTGCACCCAACCATCGATGAACTTATCCCAGAGACAGATACGACAAATGCGGAAACAAGGGAGGCGGTACAAGCGCGCCAGGGCGACGACACAACCGAAAATCACGTGCAGGCCGCGCTCGCCCAGCTGACCAACTCGTACCGCGACCAAATTCACAAGCTAGACGACGACGACTCCGCACTCGCCATCGCCAAAGCCCGTGTCAGAATGCAACAACTAATAAGCACCCAGCCTAAGAAAGCGAACAAATACATCCTACGCCCGTCCCGCACCGATCACAAAGGCCTGCAGGCGCTAGCCGACCCCACCACCAACAAGATATGCACGGCCCCGGCCGACCTGAACCGGATAATTACCGAGGCCTACAGACAAAAGCTCACGCCGCCGACCCCCAAAACTGGCAACTACACAAACACGCAGACTCGAAACTACCCGTGGGCCCGCGCCAAAGCGGACGACCCTTTCACGATGCACACCTGCCAAAACGTACATTGGCTACACACAGCCATCATGGACAAGGCAGGCTTCCAGGAATGCCTCAGCAGGCTGGCAGGAGGCAAGGCCCCGGGACCAGACGGCATTGAGAACGAGATCATCAAGATGCTGCCGTGGGAGATGAGGGACACCATACACCAGCTGTTCATCATCATGTGGGCTACAGGCTGCACACCAACCACGTGGAAGACCAGTGACACATGCCTGCTCTACAAAGACAAAGGGCAAGAAACGGACCTTAACTCCTACAGGCCTGTGGGCCTAGCCAACACCGTCTACAAGCTGTGGACCAGCCTCATAACTAAGATGCTTTCTGAGTATGCTGAAGCCAATGGGATGCTCAGCAAGAACCAAGCTGGGTTCCGCTCCCATAGGAACACTACACAACAGCTACAGATGCTTGTCATGGCCCTTGAAGATGCTAAGCTGGCTAAGGCAGATATCTACGCGCTCCTGGTCGACTTCACCAGTGCGTTCAACACCACCTGCCAGGACAAACTACTATGGATCATGCACGACCTAGGCTTCCCCACGGACGCGACGGACGCAGTGAAGGACCTATACACGGGCGCTACAACGCGCGTCAGAACTCCCTACGGCCCCACTGACCCGGTACCCGTGGACCGGGGCACCATCCAGGGCGACTCACTCTCACCCTTCCTGTTCCTCATCTACATCGAACCCCTACTGCGCTGGCTGCAGGTGGGCGCGAGGGGCTATAAATTCAAATCCGCGACGGCTGACAGCGGGGAACGCGCCACTGTCAGCAGCATTGACTATGCCGACGACATAGCAATCCTCTGCAACACACTCCGCAACCTCCGCTGCCAAGCGGACAAACTCTCAGCCTTCTCGGACTGGGGTCACCTCATCATCTCACACAGTAAAACCCTCGCAACAGCGGCGCTCCATCACTCGATCGAAACCGGCATGTGCAGCAACGCGGCCGAAGCGGATAAGTGGGCCCGCCAACAACTCCAAACTGTAAGCTTACAAGGGAAACCCGTCACCTACCACCGCCCGACCTCACCCTTCACCTACCTGGGTGTGCTCATCACCATGACGCTGGACTGGAAACCACAACACACCGCTATGATTACCCAGCTACGCCAAAAACTAGAGAGACTCAGACGCTCCTTTGCTAGCGCTAGACAGGCCATACACATCATCCGCACGGCCATCATACCCAGTCTAGCCTACAGCTTCTGCGCCGTGCCCTGCACCCCAGGGGACCTTGAGCTATATGACAGGTCCATTAATCAATGCGTTAAGCTTAAACTCAGACTCCCCCTGGGAACGCCCAACGCCATTGTCAGAGAAGACGCCGGGAAACTAGGCATGGGCATCAGCTCCACAGCTCAGGAATACCACGCTCGCAACACAACAGCCCTCACACAAAGCCTCCAGTCCACAGATGTGACGCACGCCCACATCTCAAGGAGCATGCTACACAAGCAAATCACATGGCTCAATACCCTGGCCAACACTCAAGGACACCGCATGCTCACCCTCTTCCACCATACCCTCAGGGCACGGCAACTAGTCTATACCTCACTAGCCGGGCTGGCAGCCACGGAAGGGGGACTACCCCTCTACCCCGAGGAATGCCACACACTCGGCCGCCTCATCACGCAAGCCAACAGTTCTCATGCACACGACGTCGTCAGCGCCAGCATCACCTGCCTCAAAAGCCTAGGCATTACCAACGCATGTGAGCTCAGCTGCGAGGGCAACTCACACATCATCACGGGTAGCATGCTCACATCGAAATACGGGAAAAAGGTCAAACAGAAACACATTATCGCCCTCAACAAACTTGCGGCCATGGCGGCCCAGCCCTCATGCCCTGACGCGACCGCAACGCGCACCATCCGGGACAGCCGCAACACATCACTCACCCTACCGCCCGCCCAACGCAAAATCACACCCTGGGCCGCGGGTCTCACGGAACTTGCGCCCACACCCGCCGTGCCAGACACCAGAACCCGCTATATGGATATGAAAGCGTATGCGGCCCTGCAAGCAACGCAACCAGCAACGGCGGACCGGGCCGCAGCGGCACCCGCAGTCCATGATGCCACCAGGACGAGCTCACGACTGCTGAAACGAGAGCAACGAGCAACACAACCGCCCCCGACGAAGCCCACTCTACCCAAGGCGGGCACGAAACGGAACAATGAGGGCAGACAGACCCAAACTATCCCGCAGGACATAGTGCGCATAGTAGGCCTTGACCTCCCAGGACTCTCCAGCTGGAAGGTGGATAAAGCCTGCCGTTGTAAACCCAAGAACCTAGGCTGCATACTAGGGGCCATGTACGGCCACCAAGAGGCCATTACCAGCATAGATGGCTGGCAAT
>JASKMD010000010.1:600801-618822 GCA_030144725.1 Haematococcus lacustris | reverse complement strand
GTTGTTGCCCTCTCAGGTGGGAGACCTGATCAAGGAGCCCATGAAGGACCCTTGTCACCAGTCCACTCGTGCCTTGCCGCTCAAGTTGCTGCTCTGGGTGTGCCAGGGCTGGCCCATGACCCTTTTCTGTCATGTCCATGCTGCGAAGGGCTCCCCTACCTGCCACACTAGGCCTCGATGCCGAGCAGCTCGGGTGGTGGGTTGCTCCTGTGCACACTAGATTGGGCCAAGCCTATTGCTAGCCCACCGATGCAAATACCGCTGCCAGCTGCCCCTGGTCGTGGAATGCCCATGACATGGGGCACATGGCTGACAAAGACAAGCACCTCCTGCAGCCATGCACACCCGGCATGAGGTGGCAGCAGAGTGGGGCATGCAGGTCAACCATACCATATCCCTTACCATGGTGAGGGTGGACCAGCATAGCTAGCACGATGCCCAAGGCTGGGCGACAGCCGCTGCTGCAAGAGAAAAGGCACGAGTGGGCATGAGCTCAGGCATGAACTCCTGCTGCGATGACTTGGCCGCATGGGCCGCATGCTGAACCTGAACCATTGCACTGCAGCTGCTCCATGACATGGATACGGGGTGGCCCAGCAAACAAGGCAGGGAGGCAAAGGTGCCAGGCAGGTCCATGGGTGGTGTGGGCACGGCTCTCAGCCATGTGGCCAGGCAGCGGTGCAAGCGCTGCGCACATAAGCAGGCATGGCTTGACGTGCTAGCGTCAAGGAAGCATTGAGACGGGTTGTTCATGTCTAGCATCTTGCATGTTGCAGCAATGCTAGTGGGATGAGATGGCATCGCATGTCAGCAAGGGCCATGCCATGCTACTGCTGCTGCTGCTGCTCTGATGCCCTGCTGCTGCCGCTGCTGCTGATGATGTTGAAGAGTAACATGGTGATGAGTGACATGATGATGAGTCGCATGGTCCTAGCCTGTCTTGACAATAGTCAGGCAACATACTCCGGATGGCGGCAGTGGAATAGGCAGGCATGTAGGGAAGCATGCCTAGCTGCAGCCATCTATGCACATCCATGGTCTCAGCCAGCTCGCCTGCCAGCAGGTCAGATCTGGGTGCTCTTCTCTTGCGCCACCCCTGCCTGTGTCTCCAGGCACAGTTGAGTGGCCACAGCCATCAATGTGCAACTAGCAAGTATTCATGGGTAAGGTGCTGGCCATGCCAAACAGCTGGCAGTGCGCTTGTTCACATTGCAACACACGCCTCTGGCCTCATATCAATGTTGCCAATGGGCTGCGGATGAGATTGGTGGTGGCAAGGACAACTTCATACCTGCCCCGCATCTCAAGCCCACCATGCCTCTGTGTCCATTCCATTGAGTTAGTGGCGAGGGGTGCAGTGCACGCTCCTCACCCATACAAAAATGAAACCGTGCAGTAACCCATGAGAGCCACTGCTACTGCAGCCGCAAGCGGAGTGCATTGCAAGCAGCTGCAATACGTGCACCCCCTTCATGATCAGGGTGACACGCCGGTCAGGTAAGTATGCTTGAGGGGAGGACACAATGTTGGGCGGGCACCAGGGGTGCAGTGGCTGTAGCATGGGTCCGATGTTGGGTCCTTGCTAAGTACGCACCATGCTCCAAGCCTGCCCTTGTCGTTTCAGAGTTGTGAACTCCTGGGAGACCTGCGACGGGCAGGCCATCTACGACATACCATTCATGCATGGGGTTGCATGACAACGACATGAATGCGCATGCATGAGCAACAACGCTAGGGCGGCATTCGTGTGTTCTTGGTGGCACTGCATGTTGGCATGTGTGGCGGGGTGGTGTGGCATGAGGTAGGGACACGGATGGCACGAGGCGCAGGCTTTAGACAGCTTGTGATGATAGTCAATGCCCGAGGACAACAAAGCAATGCCACCCCTGTGCCCTGCATGGTGCGAGCCCCTTCCCATGGAGGCGATGGCATGCCTCCACTACAAGCTGTTGTGGCTCGTTAGTGGGGTTGTTGCCCTCTTAGGTGGGAGACCTGATCAAGGAGCCCATGAAGGACCCTTGTCACCAGTCCACTCGTGCCTTGCCGCTCAAGTTGCTGCTCTGGGTGTGCCAGGGCTGGCCCATGACCCTTTTCTGTCATGTCCATGCTGCGAAGGGCTCCCCTACCTGCCACACTAGGCCTCGATGCCGAGCAGCTCGGGTGGTGGGTTGCTCCTGTGCACACTAGATTGGGCCAAGCCTATTGCTAGCCCACCGATGCAAACACCGCTGCCAGCTGCCCCTGGTCGTGGAATGCCCATGACATGGGGCACATGGCTGACAAAGACAAGCACCTCCTGCAGCCATGCACACCCGGCATGAGGTGGCAGCAGAGTGGGGCATGCAAGTCAACCATACCATATCCCTTACCATGGTGAGGGTGGACCAGCATAGCTAGCACGATGCCCAAGGCTGGGCGACAGCCGCTGCTGCAAGAGAAAAGGCACGAGTGGGCATGAGCTCAGGCATGAACTCCTGCTGCGATGACTTGGCCGCATGGGCCGCATGCTGAACCTGAACCATTGCATTGCAGCTGCTCCATGACATGGATACGGGGTGGCCCAGCAAACAAGGCAGGGAGGCAAAGGTGCCAGGCAGGTCCATGGGTGGTGTGGGCACGGCGCTCAGCCATGTGGCCAGGCAGCGGTGCAAGCGCTGCGCACATAAGCAGGCATGGCTTGACGTGCTAGCGTCAAGGAAGCATTGAGACGGGTTGTTCATGTCTAGCATCTTGCATGTTGCAGCAATGCTAGTGGGATGAGATGGCATCGCATGTCAGCAAGGGCCATGCCATGCTACTGCTGCTGCTGCTGCTCTGATGCCCTGCTGCTGCCGCTGCTGCTGATGATGTTGAAGAGTAACATGGTGATGAGTGACATGATGATGAGTCACATGGTCCTAGCCTGTCTTGACAATAGTCAGGCAACAAACTCCGGATGGCGGCAGTGGAATAGGCAGGCATGTAGGAAAGCATGCCCAGCTGCAGCCATCTCTGCACATCCATGGTCTCAGCCAGCTCGCCTGCCAGCAGGTCAGATCTGGGTGCTCTTCTCTTGCGCCACCCCTGCCTGTGTCTCCAGGCACAGTTGAGTGGCCACAGCCATCAATGTGCAACTAGCAAGTATTCATGGGTAAGGTGCTGGCCATGCCAAACAGCTGGCAGTGCGCTTGTTCACATTGCAACACACGCCTCCGGCCTCATATCGGTGTTGCCAATGAGCTGCGGATGAGGTTGGTGGTGGCAAGGACAACTTCATACCAGCCTCGCATCTCAAGCCCACCATGCCTCTGTGTCCATTCCATTGAGTTAGTGGCGAGGGGTGTAGTGCACGCTCCTCACCCATACAAAAATGAAACCGTGCAGTAACCCATGAGAGCCACTGCTACTGCAGCCGCAAGCGGAGTGCAATGCAAGCAGCTGCAATATGTGCACCCCTTTCATGATCAGGGTGACACGCCGGTCAGGTAAGTAAGCTTGAGGGGAGGACACAATGTTGGGCAGGCACCAGGGGTGCAGTGGCTGTAGCATGGGTCCGATGTTGGGTCCTTGCTAAGTACGCACCATGCTCCAAGCCTGCCCTTGTCGTTTCAAAGCTGTGAACTCCTGGGAGACCTGCGACGGGCAGGCCATCTACGACATACCATTCATGCATGGGGTTGCATGACAACGACATGAATGCGCATGCATGAGCAACAACGCTAGGGCGGCATTCGTGTGTTCTTGGTGGCACTGCATGTTGGCATGTGTGGCGGGGTGGTCTGGCATGAGGTAGGGACACGGATGGCAGGAGGCGCAGGCTTTAGACAGCTTGTGATGATAGTCAATGCCCGAGGACAACAAAGCAATGCCACCCCTGTGCCCTGCATGGTGCGAGCCCCTTCCCATGGAGGCGATGGCATGCCTCCACTACAAGCTGTTGTGGCTCGTTAGTGGGGTTGTTGCCCTCTCAGGTGGGAGACCTGATCAAGGAGCCCATGAAGGACCCTTGTCACCAGTCCACTCGTGCCTTGCCGCTCAAGTTGCTGCTCTGGGTGTGCCAGGGCTGGCCCATGACCCTTTTCTGTCATGTCCATGCTGCGAAGGGCTCCCCTACCTGCCACACTAGGCCTCGATGCCGAGCAGCTCGGGTGGTGGGTTGCTCCTGTGCACACTAGATTGGGCCAAGCCTATTGCTAGCCCACCGATGCAAATACCGCTGCCAGCTGCCCCTGGTCGTGGAATGCCCATGACATGGGGCACATGGCTGACAAAGACAAGCACCTCCTGCAGCCATGCACACCCGGCATGAGGTGGCAGCAGAGTGGGGCATGCAGGTCAACCATACCATATCCCTTACCATGGTGAGGGTGGACCAGCATAGCTAGCACGATGCCCAAGGCTGGGCGACAGCCGCTGCTGCAAGAGAAAAGGCACGAGTGGGCATGAGCTCAGGCATGAACTCCTGCTGCGATGACTTGGCCGCATGGGCCGCATGCTGAACCTGAACCATTGCACTGCAGCTGCTCCATGACATGGATACGGGGTGGCCTAGCAAACAAGGCAGGGAGGCAAAGGTGCCAGGCAGGTCCATGGGTGGTGTGGGCACGGCTCTCAGCCATGTGGCCAGGCAGCGGTGCAAGCGCTGCGCACATAAGCAGGCATGGCTTGACGTGCTAGCGTCAAGGAAGCATTGAGACGGGTTGTTCATGTCTAGCATCTTGCATGTTGCAGCAATGCTAGTGGGATGAGATGGCATCGCATGTCAGCAAGGGCCATGCCATGCTACTGCTGCTGCTGCTGCTCTGATGCCCTGCTGCTGCCGCTGCTGCTGATGATGTTGAAGAGTAACATGGTGATGAGTGACATGATGATGAGTCGCATGGTCCTAGCCTGTCTTGACAATAGTCAGGCAACATACTCCGGATGGCGGCAGTGGAATAGGCAGGCATGTAGGGAAGCATGCCTAGCTGCAGCCATCTATGCACATCCATGGTCTCAGCCAGCTCGCCTGCCAGCAGGTCAGATCTGGGTGCTCTTCTCTTGCGCCACCCCTGCCTGTGTCTCCAGGCACAGTTGAGTGGCCACAGCCATCAATGTGCAACTAGCAAGTATTCATGGGTAAGGTGCTGGCCATGCCAAACAGCTGGCAGTGCGCTTGTTCACATTGCAACACACGCCTCTGGCCTCATATCGGTGTTGCCAATGGGCTGCGGATGAGATCGGTGGTGGCAAGGACAACTTCATACCTGCCCCGCATCTCAAGCCCACCATGCCTCTGTGTCCATTCCATTGAGTTAGTGGCGAGGGGTGCAGTGCACGCTCCTCACCCATACAAAAATGAAACCGTGCAGTAACCCATGAGAGCCACTGCTACTGCAGCCGCAAGCGGAGTGCAATGCAAGCAGCTGCAATACGTGCACCCCCTTCATGATCAGGGTGACACGCCGGTCAGGTAAGTATGCTTGAGGGGAGGACACAATGTTGGGCAGGCACCAGGGGTGCAGTGGCTGTAGCATGGGTCCGATGTTGGGTCCTTGCTAAGTACGCACCATGCTCCAAGCCTGCCCTTGTCGTTTCAGAGTTGTGAACTCCTGGGAGACCTGCGACGGGCAGGCCATCTACGACATACCATTCATGCATGGGGTTGCATGACAACGACATGAATGCGCATGCATGAGCAACAACGCTAGGGCGGCATTCGTGTGTTCTTGGTGGCACTGCATGTTGGCATGTGTGGCGGGGTGGTGTGGCATGAGGTAGGGACACGGATGGCAGGAGGCGCAGGCTTTAGACAGCTTGTAATGATAGTCAATGCCCGAGGACAACAAAGCAATGCCACCCCTGTGCCCTGCATGGTGCGAGCCCCTTCCCATTGAGGCGATGGCATGCCTCCACTACAAGCTGTTGTGGCTCGTTAGTGGGGTTGTTGCCCTCTCAGGTGGGAGACCTGATCAAGGAGCCCATGAAGGACCCTTGTCACCAGTCCACTCGTGCCTTGCCGCTCAAGTTGCTGCTCTGGGTGTGCCAGGGCTGGCCCATGACCCTTTTCTGTCATGTCCATGCTGCGAAGGGCTCCCCTACCTGCCACACTAGGCCTCGATGCCGAGCAGCTCGGGTGGTGGGTTGCTCCTGTGCACACTAGATTGGGCCAAGCCTATTGCTAGCCCACCGATGCAAACACCGCTGCCAGCTGCCCCTGGTCGTGGAATGCCCATGACATGGGGCACATGGCTGACAAAGACAAGCACCTCCTGCAGCCATGCACACCCGGCATGAGGTGGCAGCAGAGTGGGGCATGCAGGTCAACCATACCATATCCCTTACCATGGTGAGGGTGGACCAGCATAGCTAGCACGATGCCCAAGGCTGGGCGACAGCCGCTGCTGCAAGAGAAAAGGCACGAGTGGGCATGAGGTCAGGCATGAACTCCTGCTGCGATGACTTGGCCGCATGGGCCGCATGCTGAACCTGAACCATTGCATTGCAGCTGCTCCATGACATGGATACGGGGTGGCCCAGCAAACAAGGCAGGGAGGCAAAGGTGCCAGGCAGGTCCATGGGTGGTGTGGGCACGGCGCTCAGCCATGTGGCCAGGCAGCGGTGCAAGCGCTGCGCACATAAGCAGGCATGGCTTGACGTGCTAGCGTCAAGGAAGCATTGAGACGGGTTGTTCATGTCTAGCATCTTGCATGTTGCAGCAATGCTAGTGGGATGAGATGGCATCGCATGTCAGCAAGGGCCATGCCATGCTACTGCTGCTGCTGCTGCTCTGATGCCCTGCTGCTGCCGCTGCTGCTGATGATGTTGAAGAGTAACATGGTGATGAGTGACATGATGATGAGTCGCATGGTCCTAGCCTGTCTTGACAATAGTCAGGCAACATACTCCGGATGGCGGCAGTGGAATAGGCAGGCATGTAGGAAAGCATGCCTAGCTGCAGCCATCTCTGCACATCCATGGTCTCAGCCAGCTCGCCTGCCAGCAGGTCAGATCTGGGTGCTCTTCTCTTGCGCCACCCCTGCCTGTGTCTCCAGGCACAGTTGAGTGGCCACAGCCATCAATGTGCAACTAGCAAGTATTCATGGGTAAGGTGCTGGCCATGCCAAACAGCTGGCAGTGCGCTTGTTCACATTGCAACACACGCCTCTGGCCTCATATCAATGTTGCCAATGGGCTGCGGATGAGATTGGTGGTGGCAAGGACAACTTCATACCTACCCCGCATCTCAAGCCCACCATGCCTCTGCGTCCATTCCATTGAGTTAGTGGCGAGGGGTGCAGTGCACGCTCCTCACCCATACAAAAATGAAACCGTGCAGTAACCCATGAGAGCCACTGCTACTGCAGCCGCAAGCGGAGTGCAATGCAAGCAGCTGCAATACGTGCACCCCCTTCATGATCAGGGTGACACGCCGGTCAGGTAAGTATGCTTGAGGGGAGGACACAATGTTGGGCAGGCACCAGGGGTGCAGTGGCTGTAGCATGGGTCCGATGTTGGGTCCTTGCTAAGTACGCACCATGCTCCAAGCCTGCCCTTGTCGTTTCAGAGTTGTGAACTCCTGGGAGACCTGCGACGGGCAGGCCATCTACGACATACCATTCATGCATGGGGTTGCATGACAACGACATGAATGCGCATGCATGAGCAACAACGCTAGGGCGGCATTCGTGTGTTCTTGGTGGCACTGCATGTTGGCATGTGTGGCGGGGTGGTGTGGCATGAGGTAGGGACACGGATGGCAGGAGGCGCAGGCTTTAGACAGCTTGTAATGATAGTCAATGCCCGAGGACAACAAAGCAATGCCACCCCTGTGCCCTGCATGGTGCGAGCCCCTTCCCATTGAGGCGATGGCATGCCTCCACTACAAGCTGTTGTGGCTCGTTAGTGGGGTTGTTGCCCTCTCAGGTGGGAGACCTGATCAAGGAGCCCATGAAGGACCCTTGTCACCAGTCCACTCGTGCCTTGCCGCTCAAGTTGCTGCTCTGGGTGTGCCAGGGCTGGCCCATGACCCTTTTCTGTCATGTCCATGCTGCGAAGGGCTCCCCTACCTGCCACACTAGGCCTCGATGCCGAGCAGCTCGGGTGGTGGGTTGCTCCTGTGCACACTAGATTGGGCCAAGCCTATTGCTAGCCCACCGATGCAAACACCGCTGCCAGCTGCCCCTGGTCGTGGAATGCCCATGACATGGGGCACATGGCTGACAAAGACAAGCACCTCCTGCAGCCATGCACACCCGGCATGAGGTGGCAGCAGAGTGGGGCATGCAGGTCAACCATACCATATCCCTTACCATGGTGAGGGTGGACCAGCATAGCTAGCACGATGCCCAAGGCTGGGCGACAGCCGCTGCTGCAAGAGAAAAGGCACGAGTGGGCATGAGCTCAGGCATGAGCTCCTGTTGCGATGACTTGGCCGCATGGGCCGCATGCTGAACCTGAACCATTGCACTGCAGCTGCTCCATGACATGGATACGGGGTGGCCCAGCAAACAAGGCAGGGAGGCAAAGGTGCCAGGCAGGTCCATGGGTGGTGTGGGCACGGCGCTCAGCCATGTGGCCAGGCAGCGGTGCAAGCGCTGCGCACATAAGCAGGCATGGCTTGACGTGCTAGCGTCAAGGAAGCATTGAGACGGGTTGTTCATGTCTAGCATCTTGCATGGTGCAGCAATGCTAGTGGGATGAGATGGCATCGCATGTCAGCAAGGGCCATGCCATGCTACTGCTGCTGCTGCTGCTCTGATGCCCTGCTGCTGCCGCTGCTGCTGATGATGTTGAAGAGTAACATGGTGATGAGTGACATGATGATGAGTCGCATGGTCCTAGCCTGTCTTGACAATAGTCAGGCAACATACTCCGGATGGCGGCAGTGGAATAGGCAGGCATGTAGGGAAGCATGCCTAGCTGCAGCCATCTCTGCACATCCATGGTCTCAGCCAGCTCGCCTGCCAGCAGGTCAGATCTGGGTGCTCTTCTCTTGCGCCACCCCTGCCTGTGTCTCCAGGCACAGTTGAGTGGCCACAGCCATCAATGTGCAACTAGCAAGTATTCATGGGTAAGGTGCTGGCCATGCCAAACAGCTGGCAGTGCGCTTGTTCACATTGCAACACACGCCTCTGGCCTCATATCGGTGTTGCCAATGGGCTGCGGATGAGATCGGTGGTGGCAAGGACAACTTCATACCTGCCCCTCATCTCAAGCCCACCATGCCTCTGTGTCCATTCCATTGAGTTAGTGGCGAGGGGTGCAGTGCACGCTCCTCACCCATACAAAAATGAAACCGTGCAGTAACCCATGAGAGCCACTGCTACTGCAGCCGCAAGCGGAGTGCAATGCAAGCAGCTGCAATACGTGCACCCCCTTCATGATCAGGGTGACACGCCGGTCAGGTAAGTATGCTTGAGGGGAGGACACAATGTTGGGCAGGCACCAGGGGTGCAGTGGCTGTAGCATGGGTCCGATGTTGGGTCCTTGCTAAGTACGCACCATGCTCCAAGCCTGCCCTTGTCGTTTCAGAGTTGTGAACTCCTGGGAGACCTGCGACGGGCAGGCCATCTACGACATACCATTCATGCATGGGGTTGCATGACAACGACATGAATGCGCATGCATGAGCAACAACGCTAGGGCGGCATTCGTGTGTTCTTGGTGGCACTGCATGTTGGCATGTGTGGCGGGGTGGTGTGGCATGAGGTAGGGACACGGATGGCAGGAGGCGCAGGCTTTAGACAGCTTGTGATGATAGTCAATGCCCGAGGACAACAAAGCAATGCCACCCCTGTGCCCTGCATGGTGCGAGCCCCTTCCCATTGAGGCGATGGCATGCCTCCACTACAAGCTGTTGTGGCTCGTTAGTGGGGTTGTTGCCCTCTCAGGTGGGAGACCTGATCAAGGAGCCCATGAAGGACCCTTGTCACCAGTCCACTCGTGCCTTGCCGCTCAAGTTGCTGCTCTGGGTGTGCCAGGGCTGGCCCATGACCCTTTTCTGTCATGTCCATGCTGCGAAGGGCTCCCCTACCTGCCACACTAGGCCTCGATGCCGAGCAGCTCGGGTGGTGGGTTGCTCCTGTGCACACTAGATTGGGCCAAGCCTATTGCTAGCCCACCGATGCAAATACCGCTGCCAGCTGCCCCTGGTCGTGGAATGCCCATGACATGGGGCACATGGCTGACAAAGACAAGCACCTCCTGCAGCCATGCACACCCGGCATGAGGTGGCAGCAGAGTGGGGCATGCAGGTCAACCATACCATATCCCTTACCATGGTGAGGGTGGACCAGCATAGCTAGCACGATGCCCAAGGCTGGGCGACAGCCGCTGCTGCAAGAGAAAAGGCACGAGTGGGCATGAGGTCAGGCATGAACTCCTGCTGCGATGACTTGGCCGCATGGGCCGCATGCTGAACCTGAACCATTGCATTGCAGCTGCTCCATGACATGGATACGGGGTGGCCCAGCAAACAAGGCAGGGAGGCAAAGGTGCCAGGCAGGTCCATGGGTGGTGTGGGCACGGCGCTCAGCCATGTGGCCAGGCAGCGGTGCAAGCGCTGCGCACATAAGCAGGCATGGCTTGACGTGCTAGCGTCAAGGAAGCATTGAGACGGGTTGTTCATGTCTAGCATCTTGCATGTTGCAGCAATGCTAGTGGGATGAGATGGCATCGCATGTCAGCAAGGGCCATGCCATGCTACTGCTGCTGCTGCTGCTCTGATGCCCTGCTGCTGCCGCTGCTGCTGATGATGTTGAAGAGTAACATGGTGATGAGTGACATGATGATGAGTCGCATGGTCCTAGCCTGTCTTGACAATAGTCAGGCAACATACTCCGGATGGCGGCAGTGGAATAGGCAGGCATGTAGGGAAGCATGCCTAGCTGCAGCCATCTCTGCACATCCATGGTCTCAGCCAGCTCGCCTGCCAGCAGGTCAGATCTGGGTGCTCTTCTCTTGCGCCACCCCTGCCTGTGTCTCCAGGCACAGTTGAGTGGCCACAGCCATCAATGTGCAACTAGCAAGTATTCATGGGTAAGGTGCTGGCCATGCCAAACAGCTGGCAGTGCGCTTGTTCACATTGCAACACACGCCTCTGGCCTCATATCGGTGTTGCCAATGGGCTGCGGATGAGATTGGTGGTGGCAAGGACAACTTCATACCTGCCCCGCATCTCAAGCCCACCATGTCTCTGTGTCCATTCCATTAAGTTAGTGGCGAGGGGTGCAGTGCACGCTCCTCACCCATACAAAAATGAAACCGTGCAGTAACCCATGAGAGCCACTGCTACTGCAGCCGCAAGCGGAGTGCAATGCAAGCAGCTGCAATACGTGCACCCCCTTCATGATCAGGGTGACACGCCGGTCAGGTAAGTATGCTTGAGGGGAGGACACAATGTTGGGCAGGCACCAGGGGTGCAGTGGCTGTAGCATGGGTCCGATGTTGGGTCCTTGCTAAGTACGCACCATGCTCCAAGCCTGCCCTTGTCGTTTCAGAGTTGTGAACTCCTGGGAGACCTGCGACGGGCAGGCCATCTACGACATACCATTCATGCATGGGGTTGCATGACAACGACATGAATGCGCATGCATGAGCAACAACGCTAGGGCGGCATTCGTGTGTTCTTGGTGGCACTGCATGTTGGCATGTGTGGCGGGGTGGTGTGGCATGAGGTAGGGACACGGATGGCAGGAGGCGCAGGCTTTAGACAGCTTGTGATGATAGTCAATGCCCGAGGACAACAAAGCAATGCCACCCCTGTGCCCTGCATGGTGCGAGCCCCTTCCCATTGAGGCGATGGCATGCCTCCACTACAAGCTGTTGTGGCTCGTTAGTGGGGTTGTTGCCCTCTCAGGTGGGAGACCTGATCAAGGAGCCCATGAAGGACCCTTGTCACCAGTCCACTCGTGCCTTGCCGCTCAAGTTGCTGCTCTGGGTGTGCCAGGGCTGGCCCATGACCCTTTTCTGTCATGTCCATGCTGCGAAGGGCTCCCCTACCTGCCACACTAGGCCTCGATGCCGAGCAGCTCGGGTGGTGGGTTGCTCCTGTGCACACTAGATTGGGCCAAGCCTATTGCTAGCCCACCGATGCAAACACCGCTGCCAGCTGCCCCTGGTCGTGGAATGCCCATGACATGGGGCACATGGCTGACAAAGACAAGCACCTCCTGCAGCCATGCACACCCGGCATGAGGTGGCAGCAGAGTGGGGCATGCAGGTCAACCATACCATATCCCTTACCATGGTGAGGGTGGACCAGCATAGCTAGCACGATGCCCAAGGCTGGGCGACAGCCGCTGCTGCAAGAGAAAAGGCACGAGTGGGCATGAGGTCAGGCATGAACTCCTGCTGCGATGACTTGGCCGCATGGGCCGCATGCTGAACCTGAACCATTGCATTGCAGCTGCTCCATGACATGGATACGGGGTGGCCCAGCAAACAAGGCAGGGAGGCAAAGGTGCCAGGCAGGTCCATGGGTGGTGTGGGCACGGCGCTCAGCCATGTGGCCAGGCAGCGGTGCAAGCGCTGCGCACATAAGCAGGCATGGCTTGACGTGCTAGCGTCAAGGAAGCATTGAGACGGGTTGTTCATGTCTAGCATCTTGCATGTTGCAGCAATGCTAGTGGGATGAGATGGCATCGCATGTCAGCAAGGGCCATGCCATGCTACTGCTGCTGCTGCTGCTCTGATGCCCTACTGCTGCCGCTGCTGCTGATGATGTTGAAGAGTAACATGGTGATGAGTGACATGATGATGAGTCGCATGGTCCTAGCCTGTCTTGACAATAGTCAGGCAACATACTCCGGATGGCGGCAGTGGAATAGGCAGGCATGTAGGGAAGCATGCCTAGCTGCAGCCATCTCTGCACATCCATGGTCTCAGCCAGCTCGCCTGCCAGCAGGTCAGATCTGGGTGCTCTTCTCTTGCGCCACCCCTGCCTGTGTCTCCAGGCACAGTTGAGTGGCCACAGCCATCAATGTGCAACTAGCAAGTATTCATGGGTAAGGTGCTGGCCATGCCAAACAGCTGGCAGTGCGCTTGTTCACATTGCAACACACGCCTCTGGCCTCATATCGGTGTTGCCAATGGGCTGCGGATGAGATTGGTGGTGGCAAGGACAACTTCATACCTGCCCCGCATCTCAAGCCCACCATGTCTCTGTGTCCATTCCATTAAGTTAGTGGCGAGGGGTGCAGTGCACGCTCCTCACCCATACAAAAATGAAACCGTGCAGTAACCCATGAGAGCCACTGCTACTGCAGCCGCAAGCGGAGTGCAATGCAAGCAGCTGCAATACGTGCACCCCCTTCATGATCAGGGTGACACGCCGGTCAGGTAAGTATGCTTGAGGGGAGGACACAATGTTGGGCAGGCACCAGGGGTGCAGTGGCTGTAGCATGGGTCCGATGTTGGGTCCTTGCTAAGTACGCACCATGCTCCAAGCCTGCCCTTGTCGTTTCAGAGTTGTGAACTCCTGGGAGACCTGCGACGGGCAGGCCATCTACGACATACCATTCATGCATGGGGTTGCATGACAACGACATGAATGCGCATGCATGAGCAACAACGCTAGGGCGGCATTCGTGTGTTCTTGGTGGCACTGCATGTTGGCATGTGTGGCGGGGTGGTGTGGCATGAGGTAGGGACACGGATGGCAGGAGGCGCAGGCTTTAGACAGCTTGTGATGATAGTCAATGCCCGAGGACAACAAAGCAATGCCACCCCTGTGCCCTGCATGGTGCGAGCCCCTTCCCATTGAGGCGATGGCATGCCTCCACTACAAGCTGTTGTGGCTCGTTAGTGGGGTTGTTGCCCTCTCAGGTGGGAGACCTGATCAAGGAGCCCATGAAGGACCCTTGTCACCAGTCCACTCGTGCCTTGCCGCTCAAGTTGCTGCTCTGGGTGTGCCAGGGCTGGCCCATGACCCTTTTCTGTCATGTCCATGCTGCGAAGGGCTCCCCTACCTGCCACACTAGGCCTCGATGCCGAGCAGCTCGGGTGGTGGGTTGCTCCTGTGCACACTAGATTGGGCCAAGCCTATTGCTAGCCCACCGATGCAAACACCGCTGCCAGCTGCCCCTGGTCGTGGAATGCCCATGACATGGGGCACATGGCTGACAAAGACAAGCACCTCCTGCAGCCATGCACACCCGGCATGAGGTGGCAGCAGAGTGGGGCATGCAGGTCAACCATACCATATCCCTTACCATGGTGAGGGTGGACCAGCATAGCTAGCACGATGCCCAAGGCTGGGCGACAGCCGCTGCTGCAAGAGAAAAGGCACGAGTGGGCATGAGGTCAGGCATGAACTCCTGCTGCGATGACTTGGCCGCATGGGCCGCATGCTGAACCTGAACCATTGCATTGCAGCTGCTCCATGACATGGATACGGGGTGGCCCAGCAAACAAGGCAGGGAGGCAAAGGTGCCAGGCAGGTCCATGGGTGGTGTGGGCACGGCGCTCAGCCATGTGGCCAGGCAGCGGTGCAAGCGCTGCGCACATAAGCAGGCATGGCTTGACGTGCTAGCGTCAAGGAAGCATTGAGACGGGTTGTTCATGTCTAGCATCTTGCATGTTGCAGCAATGCTAGTGGGATGAGATGGCATCGCATGTCAGCAAGGGCCATGCCATGCTACTGCTGCTGCTGCTGCTCTGATGCCCTACTGCTGCCGCTGCTGCTGATGATGTTGAAGAGTAACATGGTGATGAGTGACATGATGATGAGTCGCATGGTCCTAGCCTGTCTTGACAATAGTCAGGCAACATACTCCGGATGGCGGCAGTGGAATAGGCAGGCATGTAGGGAAGCATGCCTAGCTGCAGCCATCTCTGCACATCCATGGTCTCAGCCAGCTCGCCTGCCAGCAGGTCAGATCTGGGTGCTCTTCTCTTGCGCCACCCCTGCCTGTGTCTCCAGGCACAGTTGAGTGGCCACAGCCATCAATGTGCAACTAGCAAGTATTCATGGGTAAGGTGCTGGCCATGCCAAACAGCTGGCAGTGCGCTTGTTCACATTGCAACACACGCCTCTGGCCTCATATCGGTGTTGCCAATGGGCTGCGGATGAGATTGGTGGTGGCAAGGACAACTTCATACCTGCCCCGCATCTCAAGCCCACCATGTCTCTGTGTCCATTCCATTAAGTTAGTGGCGAGGGGTGCAGTGCACGCTCCTCACCCATACAAAAATGAAACCGTGCAGTAACCCATGAGAGCCACTGCTACTGCAGCCGCAAGCGGAGTGCAATGCAAGCAGCTGCAATACGTGCACCCCCTTCATGATCAGGGTGACACGCCGGTCAGGTAAGTATGCTTGAGGGGAGGACACAATGTTGGGCAGGCACCAGGGGTGCAGTGGCTGTAGCATGGGTCCGATGTTGGGTCCTTGCTAAGTACGCACCATGCTCCAAGCCTGCCCTTGTCGTTTCAGAGTTGTGAACTCCTGGGAGACCTGCGACGGGCAGGCCATCTACGACATACCATTCATGCATGGGGTTGCATGACAACGACATGAATGCGCATGCATGAGCAACAACGCTAGGGCGGCATTCGTGTGTTCTTGGTGGCACTGCATGTTGGCATGTGTGGCGGGGTGGTGTGGCATGAGGTAGGGACACGGATGGCAGGAGGCGCAGGCTTTAGACAGCTTGTGATGATAGTCAATGCCCGAGGACAACAAAGCAATGCCACCCCTGTGCCCTGCATGGTGCGAGCCCCTTCCCATTGAGGCGATGGCATGCCTCCACTACAAGCTGTTGTGGCTCGTTAGTGGGGTTGTTGCCCTCTCAGGTGGGAGACCTGATCAAGGAGCCCATGAAGGACCCTTGTCACCAGTCCACTCGTGCCTTGCCGCTCAAGTTGCTGCTCTGGGTGTGCCAGGGCTGGCCCATGACCCTTTTCTGTCATGTCCATGCTGCGAAGGGCTCCCCTACCTGCCACACTAGGCCTCGATGCCGAGCAGCTCGGGTGGTGGGTTGCTCCTGTGCACACTAGATTGGGCCAAGCCTATTGCTAGCCCACCGATGCAAACACCGCTGCCAGCTGCCCCTGGTCGTGGAATGCCCATGACATGGGGCACATGGCTGACAAAGACAAGCACCTCCTGCAGCCATGCACACCCGGCATGAGGTGGCAGCAGAGTGGGGCATGCAGGTCAACCATACCATATCCCTTACCATGGTGAGGGTGGACCAGCATAGCTAGCACGATGCCCAAGGCTGGGCGACAGCCGCTGCTGCAAGAGAAAAGGCACGAGTGGGCATGAGGTCAGGCATGAACTCCTGCTGCGATGACTTGGCCGCATGGGCCGCATGCTGAACCTGAACCATTGCATTGCAGCTGCTCCATGACATGGATACGGGGTGGCCCAGCAAACAAGGCAGGGAGGCAAAGGTGCCAGGCAGGTCCATGGGTGGTGTGGGCACGGCGCTCAGCCATGTGGCCAGGCAGCGGTGCAAGCGCTGCGCACATAAGCAGGCATGGCTTGACGTGCTAGCGTCAAGGAAGCATTGAGACGGGTTGTTCATGTCTAGCATCTTGCATGTTGCAGCAATGCTAGTGGGATGAGATGGCATCGCATGTCAGCAAGGGCCATGCCATGCTACTGCTGCTGCTGCTGCTCTGATGCCCTGCTGCTGCCGCTGCTGCTGATGATGTTGAAGAGTAACATGGTGATGAGTGACATGATGATGAGTCGCATGGTCCTAGCCTGTCTTGACAATAGTCAGGCAACATACTCCGGATGGCGGCAGTGGAATAGGCAGGCATGTAGGGAAGCATGCCTAGCTGCAGCCATCTCTGCACATCCATGGTCTCAGCCAGCTCGCCTGCCAGCAGGTCAGATCTGGGTGCTCTTCTCTTGCGCCACCCCTGCCTGTGTCTCCAGGCACAGTTGAGTGGCCACAGCCATCAATGTGCAACTAGCAAGTATTCATGGGTAAGGTGCTGGCCATGCCAAACAGCTGGCAGTGCGCTTGTTCACATTGCAACACACGCCTCTGGCCTCATATCGGTGTTGCCAATGGGCTGCGGATGAGATCGGTGGTGGCAAGGACAACTTCATACCTGCCCCGCATCTCAAGCCCACCATGTCTCTCTGTCCATTCCATTGAGTTCGTGGCGAGGGGTGCAGTGCACGCTCCTCACCCATACAAAAATGAAACCGTGCAGTAACCCATGAGAGCCACTGCTACTGCAGCCGCAAGCGGAGTGCAATGCAAGCAGCTGCAATACGTGCACCCCCTTCATGATCAGGGTGACACGCCGGTCAGGTAAGTATGCTTGAGGGGAGGACACAATGTTGGGCAGGCACCAGGGGTGCAGTGGCTGTAGCATGGGTCCGATGTTGGGTCCTTGCTAAGTACGCACCATGCTCCAAGCCTGCCCTTGTCGTTTCAGAGTTGTGAACTCCTGGGAGACCTGCGACGGGCAGGCCATCTACGACATACCATTCATGCATGGGGTTGCATGACAACGACATGAATGCGCATGCACGAGCAACAACGCTAGGGCGGCATTCGTGTGTTCTTGGTGGCACTGCATGTTGGCATGTGTGGCGGGGTGGTGTGGCATGAGGTAGGGACACGGATGGCAGGAGGCGCAGGCTTTAGACAGCTTGTGATGATAGTCAATGCCCGAGGACAACAAAGCAATGCCACCCCTGTGCCCTGCATGGTGCGAGCCCCTTCCCATGGAGGCGATGGCATGCCTCCACTACAAGCTGTTGTGGCTCGTTAGTGGGGTTGTTGCCCTCTCAGGTGGGAGACCTGATCAAGGAGCCCATGAAGGACCCTTGTCACCAGTCCACTCGTGCCTTGCCGCTCAAGTTGCTGCTCTGGGTGTGCCAGGGCTGGCCCATGACCCTTTTCTGTCATGTCCATGCTGCGAAGGGCTCCCCTACCTGCCACACTAGGCCTCGATGCCGAGCAGCTCGGGTGGTGGGTTGCTCCTGTGCACACTAGATTGGGCCAAGCCTATTGCTAGCCCACCGATGCAAACACCGCTGCCAGCTGCCCCTGGTCGTGGAATGCCCATGACATGGGGCACATGGCTGGCAAAG